>SEOQ01000522.1:0-19966 GCA_004679275.1 Dentipellis fragilis
GAGGACGAGGCTGAGGAGGCCGGTGCCTGCGCTAGAGGGCGAGTGGTATGAGTGTCGGTTAGCGGTGCGATGGAGAAGGAATGCAGGGAAGCAAACGGACCCGAGTTCGAGGATGTGTGCGTTGCGGAGGGCGGTCGGGTAGAAGAGGCTGTCTATGTCTGGATGTGGGAAGTAATATTCCTGCAGGACAAGCTGCGCAAAGTCCATACTGTTCAGTTGGTGCCGGTGTCAGAATCGGGATTATGATGCGCGATGCCGAGCTCAAGAAACGGAATGCGCACCTCGCTTTCCACAGCACGCTCCCGGTGTCCCCGCTCCTGCTCCTCAGCGCAGTCGCATCCTGCGCCAGTTCGATCTCTATCACGCGCGTCTCGTCGTTATGTTTCGCCTTGCCTTTCGCCTTTGTGCTTCTGCCCTTGCTCCGCCCGCTGAGTTTAGTGCTGGGTTTGTTCGTGTCCTGCAGGTCCGTCTCGAGAACCTGTACAGGAGCGGGTTTCACATGGAGGCGCACCGTCAGGCTGTCCTGTCTAGAGTCGAGGAACCCGAGCCCGCGGAAGGGGTGCCCTGTAACGCCGTCTTCGGGCTTTAAGGCCGCGAGCTGGGTGTAGAGGAGGAAGACCTGTAGAGCCGCGAGCTGGTGAGGACGATGTCGCATAAGGTGTTGGAGAGACTGAGTTTACCTCTTCGTCCGCATCGGTGACGGCTGTTGCATGCGAGGGGAGGCGGATGAGAGACTGAGGCTGCGAGAGCTCATATTCTGTGGATTGTCATGAGAACTGCTCGGGCGAAGTACGCGCCTCCCGGTCGAAAGACATTGGATTTATTTGGCCCTGGATGGAGGATTATTATAATCTTGATCACAGGAGTTGGGGATAATTCGCGACGCTTTGAAGGCGATAGAAGCCAGTCGTACAAACTTGAAGACAAGGTGTGGGAACCCTAACCTTCGTTCCGAGCGCCTTCCGAGGCTCCGAGGGCGCCGAGACACAAACGCGTAACTTACGCGCCGCGCTCACTGCAAGTCGAGTCCTGGCAGCAGACCATGTTCTGCTTTGCCCGCCTCCGCCCCTCCTTTCCATTTCCCTGCCGACCACACCTCCAGCATGCCGCACCAATACACCCACACACCCGCCCCTTCTCCTTCACATCACACCGATGGCTGCCGCGGTCCTCGCAGTCTCTCAAGAGCCCAGCAAGCCAGAGAGGACTCCCTTCCTTCCGCGAGCAGGTAGCCCGGTCGACCGCCGTCAGGTCGTTCTCGGAGTATGTGAAGCATCCTAAGGTTGGGCGTCAGATCGGCGTACGTCCACATCCCTTATTGCGCCCGTGTCTTGTTGGCGCCTGACCCGGGGATGGACGTGCAGACTGTACTCCTTCTGTCCGGCTTCGTCTACTACTATGCAGCAAGTAAGACCAACCAGATAACACACCGGAACGAGCGCGTGCAGACTGGATTCTCCTGGCCTCCACAGCTGACTGGGATGTCCTCGAATGTCCGGCTCGTGTCTGAGCTGCAGCTGAAGGCGGTAAGTCTCCCTCCAGCTCCCAAGTTGCCATCGCTAGTACACCAAGATCTCCATTTGACTTTGACTGCTACACATGTAGGAACTGGAGCGCGGCGTCAAGACACTCCTGGACTACATCTCCTTCGCACCGAAAATGATGCAGAGCGTCGTGGTCGACGTCTACGCGTTCGCCGCGAACAAGTACTTCCACGCATTGGACGGCGAGCGCGCGGCATACTGGATTACGGGCGTCAATATCGCTGTCTGGTTGGCGTGGCAGATCCCGCGCCTGCGCCCATTCATGCGCGTGCACTTCACGCACGACCCGTTGAGCGGGAAGGCGTATACGATGTTGACGAGCACGTTCAGGTGCGTGGGGTGTTTTTTATGTTTGTGATGCGATGATGAATGTGGGCTTGGGATGGTCGTGTAGTCATGCATCGTTCCTTCATCTGCTGTTCAATAGCATAGCTCTGTTGAGCTTCTGTACGTCGTTTCTTTCGAAGTGTTCGATCTGTGCGACTAACTGTAGCTTTTTCATAGCACAAACGGCGTCACTGTGGATGATGCATGAGCAAGACCGGCCGGAACATCTTAGACAAGCGAGAGACATGTACCACTTCTTCGCATTCTTTGTCTCCGGTGCGCTTACCGTCTACAATGCGCCCACGACCATCTCTGATACAAACTCTTTCTTCCAGCCGGCCTCTACTCCTCACTCCTCTCACATATCGTTTCTACTCGCATCCTCTTCCCGCGCATCATAAACCAAATAGTTCACAACCCCCACGCAAAGCCGACCGCCACCCCGCTGAGCCACTGGGCCTCGTCCGCGAAGAAAGCCACCGGCACAACGGTAACCGCCTCTTCCAAGTCCGCCACTGCCTCCGTCACTGCCTCGACAGCCGCAGCAGCTTCCTCTGCTAGCGGCGCCGCAGCAACGGAAGCCGCCGCAGTCGTCCCGCGCATCCTGCCATCGCTCGGCTCGTCCGGCGCGATCTACTCCGCGTTCATCCTCACAGCGTTTGCGTATCCCGATGGCGAAGTGAGCCTCATTTTTCCACCTGTTGGACCGTTCCCGATGAGCTATGGTGCGGGCGGCCTCGTGCTGCTTGATTGTGTCGGTGTACTGCGCGGGTGGAAGTAAGTCTGCGTCTCCTCATGTGGTCAATTTTTGCTGACGTGAGGCTGCAGGCTGTTTGACCATTACGCGCATCTGGGCGGCGCGGCGTTCGGTGCGCTGTATTGGACGTATGGCGCGGAATTTTGGGATTGGACGAGGAAGCATGTGTGGGGTGAGACGCCGAAGAGTAATGCGGGCTACTGAGTCTAGGTATGTAGTATTGGGGGCTTTGTGAGATGTTGGTCCTCGACTCTCGAGGATGGGGGACGCGGACGCTGAGATACTTACATATTAATATTGGCGTTGGGTTTGTGCTTGTGTTCTGGCGTACAGCATACAGCACGCAGCATATCACCGCTCTGTAAATTTGTTGCTTTGGGCGTGGGTGTCTGGAACTCGCGCCGTGGTTTGAAAGGANGGAAGCCTGAGGGGTGCGAAACACGCGATGGTCGACCGCCAGCAATGCGCTACTATTACTTTATTTTNTTTTCGCAAACCCAGGAACGGTAGTTGTTATTTATCTGGGACCTGGTAATCAGGTACTCGTGAGGCCAAGTTGATTAGAAACTGAGTGAACGTGCGAGCCTCGTGTCTATCAGGCGCGAACACCCTAACCCTTCCGTACCGACCGATTGGACGGACCACGGCACGCGTGCTGCCGCGGTCGACGCGTCCCTCCGGCCCCGAGCCAACTGAACAACCTGCTACATCATGATGCTGCTTGAGCCAGCTTCAGGCCATCGCCTTCAGGTCAGTCGTGGCAGGCCATGATCCGGCTTGCTCGTTTCCATCTTCTCTCTAGTTTCTGCAGAGCACACCACACGTGCGATAGACCCTTCTCGTTTACCCCGCACCGATGGCTGTCCAGTACTGGGAAACATCCCCAAGTTATGAAGAACTTAGACGCCGAGGGCATAGCCAGAAGGCATTGTTACTTCCGGTCCCGCTGGCGAAGGCTCCGAGCTTCGTGGATCATCTCCACATGCACCCTCCGAACCACCTAAGTGTACGTCCTTCTCAAACCTCACTCTTCGCTGTCTCGGTCCGTTGACAGACTGTTGGTTTGATAGCTTTCAATCCTCTTCATTATGTGTGGATATTCGATAACGGCAGGACGTACTAACGAGATAATCGACCGGCTAAAGCGTGCGCGGAGAGATACTTCTCTGCCCCGTGAAACCCGCGAGTTCCTGGCAGACGCACGGCGAGTGCACGAGCGGTATGTGTACATCGTAAGTAGCTCTCTTTCTTCTTTCCACCCAGAGCCTTGAATCACGCTGTACATCCATAGCGCATGGAAAAGTGCGTGGAGGCGATAAAACGATACGTGTCCTCCGCCCCGCAGGACATCCAAGATGCCATTTCCCGCGCATGGCGTGGCCCGCGTATACGGTGACCTGCATCAACACTGCTGTCTGGTTGGCCTGGCAGATCCCGCGCCTGCGGCCCTTCATGCGGGCAAAGTTCACACACGACCCCTTGAGCGGGAAAGCGTTCACGATTGTGACGAGCCTCTTCAGGTGTGTGGGTCGTCTGGTATGTTGTATATGAGATGGTTTATTTTGGTTGTGTACATACAGCCACGCGTCGTTTTTCCACCTCCTGCTCAACAGCGTGGCATTGATAACCTTTTGTATGTCTTTTTTTTTTAGCTTGTACGCGTATGTGACGCAGAATAATTGATCCTGCCTAGCCAGAACAGCGTCCATATGGATGCGGCAGGAGCAAGACCGTCCAGGCCGCCTCGAACAGTCTGCCGAATCATACCACTTCTCTGCATTCTTCTGGATGGGTACGTATGATGATTTCCGGCCTCATTTCTTCGCGTCGCCTCTAACAGCCCCGGTACACCTGCAGCGGGCCTTTTCTCTGCTGTGGCCTCGCACCACGTCGCCACGGACCTGGTCCTCCCGCGTGCCATGGCCCAGATCATGCGGAATCCACTGGCCAAGTTTACTAGCGCGCCGCTCAGTAAGTGGGCGTCGTGGGCGAAAACGGGCGCCAGCCCTGCTGTATCTACCTCATCGTCTGCGGGGACAATAGCAGGTGCGGACGCCACTACATATTGTTCTCCCGCGTATCCTGGCTTTTCACTTGGCGCTTCGGGACTGGCCTACGCTACGCTGACGCTGTCGGCACTTGCGTTCCCAAATGGCGAGTTTACGGCCCCAGATGGCGCTGTTAGTTATGTTATCCCGGGCTTGGGGCCTTTTCCTCTTGGATACGCTGCCGGTGGCCTGGTGTTGTTAGACTGCCTCGGCGTATTACGCGGGTGGAGGTGAGCGCATTCGACATGTCTTGCAGCTTCTTTGTTCTAACAGAAAGCAGGATGTTCGACCATTATATACACCTGGCTGGCGCAGTCATTGGGGCGTCGTATTGGGTGGTCGGACCAGGATTCTGGAATGGGTACAGGAGAGTTAATGGATGGAAAATTGGTGGCACAACCTTTTAATGTTGGGTCCAGCTCGGCATTCTGGCGTGGGTGACTGAAGTCTTTTTTTTCTCGTCGTCGCTTTTTCCTGCATATCGTATTGACTCGCTATGTTTTTGCATACCACCGCTCTGTTGCGCATCATTGCTCTGCTTTGTATCTTGCATTTCACCATCGCTTTTAGACTATTGCCGGTGTCGTTCTCCACATATTCGTATGCATGTCGCATGGTCTGTATTATACGCCGTGCGAAACCAACTGCCAACTTTTATTATTGCCTAGCAAGTTAGCTCGGAGGTAAAACAGCCTGAATCATCATGAAGCTGCGAACTTGAACCAAGAACCTTGAAATGACCCGGGTTTACTTTTAGCAGCTTTGCGCACGATCTGCATAACCCTAACCTTTTCGACACGGCGCCTTTGCGCCCTCGACCCGATCTCAACTCTCATCTCAATGCAGGACCGCGACAATCGACTGGCAGTCACAGCGGCGTGACATGATCTGGCTTGCTCGTGTCCGACCCAGTCTTTCTTCTAGAGCCCACCTTCATCACACGAGGTCATACTCGTTCGCCTGGCGTTCATGGCTGCCGAAACTCCCGCAACCTCTCAAGAATGCTGTCGGGCAGGCGGACTCGGAAGCATTGCCGAAGGTTCGGGGAGCGCGATCCAATACCACAAAGTCCTTCACGGAATATGTGAAGTATCCTGAGATTCGGTACCAGATTGGTGTGCGTAGTCAGCTGTTCTCCTGCTCCGTTGTTTCCTGAACGCCTCGAAAGACTGCAATCGTGGCGTCTGGTCTCATCTATTACATCGCCGCGCGCATAACCAATCAGGAGACCCTTGCCACTGAGCGCCTTATTGCAGACCCGGCTCATAGCGATCTGCCAAAAGATGTGCGGCAGGCGAACAAAAGCCAGATGAGACAGGTACGCTGCCCAAGGCTCCCCTCCGAGATCGAGACCGTTATACTATCTGCCCTCTATAGGACCTCGTCCGAAGGGGGGAGGAGACATTGCAATACATATCTTTCGCTCCGACTTTCGTGCGAAACGTCTTTGCGATTCTCTACGTCATCGTGGCCAAGAAGTACCTCAATGCGCGGGAAGGCGAGCGTGCTTCGTATTGGATCATCGGTATCAACTGTGCGGTTTGGATGGCCTGGCAGGTGCCGCGCTTCCGGCCGTTCATGCGTGCGCATCTCACGCATGATCCGTTGAGCGGAAAGGCGTACACGATGCTGACGAGCATGTTCAGGTGTGTGTCATTTTCTATTGTCTATGATAATATGAACATAGGAAGTTGTCCAGCCATGCATCGTTCCTTCACCTTCTGTCGAACAGCGCAGCGCTCCTAGGATTGTGTATGTCGATTCTTTGAACTTTATGTCTATCTACGCCTCATTCACTAGAATCACACAATCAGCCTCAGTGCTATCGATCTGGATGGTTCACACGCAAGACACTGCTAGCCGTCTCCCACAAGCCAGAGAATTGTACCACTTCTTTGCATTCTTTATATCGGGTACGCACAATATCTAATCCGCGAATACATATATCTAACACAGATTGCCCATGCCAGCGAACCTCTTTTCCACCCTCATCTCACATCACATCGCCACTCGCGTCGTCTTTCCGCGCATCATAAGCCAGATCTCGCAGAATCCATCAGCCGTCTATTCCACTACGCCTGTCAGCAGGTGGACGTCATTCGCAAGGACGAGTGCAGGCCGGAATAATTTCGTGGGCATCTCTTCAACAAAGACGTCAACGGCGTCGGCAACTTCAGCGGCAGCAGGGGCCACTGCATCTCAGGCTGTACCGCACATCCTACCCTCTCTGGGCTCGTCGGGCGCGACATGCGCAGCGTTCATGCTTACAGCCTTGACATACCGCACACTAGATTCGAACCTTATTATTCCCTTCGTCTCGCTGTCGTTTGGCGTCCCCATGATCTACGGCGTGGGCGGCCTGATGTTTCTCAGTTATAATGGCATCCTGCGCGGGTGGAGGTGAGCATGGGTGATATTTCATACGCCCAGACTGACCTGATTGCACCCAGGCTGTTTGACCATGGCGCGCATCTGGGAGGTGCGGCGTTCGGGATGGCTTATTCGCTGCATGGATTTAAATTTTGGGATTGGGTTAGGAGGCATGTGGGAGGTGAGAAGCCGAGTGAGAGAAGTTCGGGTTCAAAAAGTGGGTGACGATGGCGGCGATTGTCGCCGATATGTGGATCTTGTTGATCTGCGAGATCGGGGGTGCGATGAAGTATCCGTTGTTTGTCTTGCTGTGGACAGCAGATGCGAAGGGACATTTGTACTTACATATTTGCGCATTGCTTTCTGCTTATCGCTTTGTTCTCATTGGGTTTTGACATGCTCACCGCATATTGCTACTTTGTATTTGATACCATGTTACACATCTCCACTGTTATTTTTAACTGAACAGTCAATATGGAGGCAATTCGTTTTCTAGGTGCACGTTGAGACCACATAGTAACCCTAACCTTCGACTGAACCGACACTCGACTGAACCTCGTGCGCGACATCTCTTGACACTGGACCGCGGCGTGGCCCAGCAGCAGCGGACCATGACATGCCTTACCCGTCTCCAATCCGGCTTCGTTCGCCGTGCACAACGGCGACACAATCGAGTGTTCTCTTTCACCTCTCCCCGATGGCTGCCCAGGCCACCGTCTCTCAAGATTGCTGAGACCAGTCATAAGGCCATCCCTTTGTTTCACGAGCAGGTCGCTCTGTCGACTCCCCAGAAAGCCTCCAAAGAGCATGCAGACCTTCGCTCACATGGAGTTGTATACCAGATAGGTGTACGTGCTTCACTTCCTCTAGTTCTCGTTATGACCTTACCATGAAGTCACAATGTAGTATGCCCTTGTATTGTCTGCCTTCATCTATCAGATCGCAGCAAGACAAACCAACGAACTGACCTATAAATATGAGGCTCTTGCACATGACTTAACTCCGGATGTTCGTCATGCTTTGTCGAAGACGAACTCGCGGTTCGTGACCGAGTTGCGGGTCGTGAATGAAGTGCGGTTGGTGGCGGTAAGCTACGCTTTCCCCTCTTCCGACAGCTGTTCTTCCATCCCTATTTGACCGCTGCAGCATCTGAAAGACGGTGCAAAGTTGCTCGGGGAACGGATCTCCTCCGCCCCGAAAATTGTACAGGATACCGTTACCAACATCTATGCATTTGCGGCGAACAAGTATCGCCATACCTTAGACGGCGAGCGGGCAACATATTGGATTGTCGGGATCAACACAGCTGTCTGGCTCATCTGGCAGGTTCCGCGCTTCAGGCCATTCATGCGCACACATTTCACACACAATCCATTTAGTGGAAAGGGGTACACGATGGTCACTAGCATGTTCAGGTGCGTGCAATGCTTTCCATATTTGTGCCGCGAGAATGAACAGAGAGGGTTGTGTAGCCATGCATCATTCTTCCATCTTTTATTCGACAGCACGATGCTTATTGGCCTATGTATGTCGTACATTTGGTTGCGACGATATTAGCCTGAGATTCTCCGTTGTTATCTTAGCGCAAACAGTATCGGGGTGGATGATGCTCGAGCAAGACCGCCCCGGCTGTCTCAAGCAAAGTAGAGAAATATACCACTTCTTTGCATTCTTCATTTCTGGTATGCACGACTGTTTGCACTTATACCTGCGAGCATTCACAATGATTCTTCGATCCAGCAAACCTCTTTTCCACCCTCGTCTCGCATCATGCCGCTGTATACCTTGCTTCTTCACGTGCCGTGAATCAAATCTCGCACAATCCACTGGCAACGGCCATCTCTGTACCACTCAGTAAATGGATATCATTTGCGAGGACCAACAAGAACACCACTGTTGCCACTACAGCTGATTCTTCCATGCCTCATATCCTGCCGTCTCTCGGCTCCTCAGGCGCAAATTGCGCGGCATACGCAATTTCTGCGCTCAAATTCCGGTCGAACGACATGTCCTCTATCTTCCCGATGGTCAAGATACCCCTTCCATACGGCCTGGAAGGCCTGGCATTGCTCACCTACATCGGCATGGTACGTGGATGGAGGTAAGTGTCATATGCCTCATGATCGCTATCATGCGCTGACTACGACGCGCAGTCTGTTCAACCATTATGCACATGCAGGCGGGTTGGCGTTTGGCATTCTTTATTGGATGCAGGGGACAGAGCTTTGGGACTGGACTAGAAGGCATGTATCGGGAAATAAGCCTGGGGAGAATGTCAGCTCTGCGTCGTGATGGTGGTTGGCTCGATGAGTCAAGGAGGGGCCATGGAGGCGCTGAGTATTCCATCGCGAATGTTGAATATACTTATGGGACTCTTGGATATCGACTTCTAAATACTGTTTTCTAGTATGCATTTCTCTCTCTTTGTTGTTTTCGATGCATTGTCCTAGTCTGTAATATTTAGCACAATCAATTACACATGCTGTCGTCTACTTGGCCTGACAGGTGCCGCGCCTCCGGTCATCCATGGAAGTGCACTTTTGCCACAACCCGTTTCGCGGGAAATCATACACAATATTGACGGTGATGCTTAGGTGCGTGTGCTGTCGACGTCTATGTCGGTAACATTGATAGTCGACTTGATGCAGTCGCAATCGTGGTCCTGATCAACTGCAAAGCCGTCGGACGTCTTGCCCCGCGCGGTCCTCGAACGTCATAGTGAAATTTAGTGTACATTCTATCAAAACTCAGCAGCGCAGACATACAAAGACATGCCCGCTACCCTCAACTAAGAACTCGATAAGTTACGTAAAGAAAGTTTGCTTGGTACTGCCAGTGCCACGGAAGAAAAGGATTGGGAAGGAAAAGGTAGGTAGGGGATACAGGGAGAAGGCCGATGTATGCTATGTGTGCGTCCAGGGTCTGACGGCGAGTGTACGTGTACGGGGCTCTCGGGCTGGAATATAGAGGCGGCAATAGAGAGAGGAAGCGAGCTAGTCGATAATGCTGAGCTCTCTTTGGCGGGTTCGGGCGAATTCGTCTTTATAGGTATGCCAGATCCTATAGAAAAGTGACTGTTCAGCAGAGTCGTACGATGAGAATATTGGAATGCTTGACGTACCTCATGAGCTCTTCGATATATGCTTCCTGCACTGCGGTGATCTGCTCCAATGTCGGCTTGTCGCACTTCGTCACGTGGACTGGACGCCCGACTGCAGAAACCTTAGACACTCTCATTTTACACAGTAGCAAGGGAGGCACTCACTGACTGACACTATTCGTCGTCGGTATGGCATCAGTCCGAGATTGTCTGTGAAGAACCGTGAAATGTAAGAGGCCATCGATGCACCAGGAATAGCAAACCAAACGCACAATTGAGCATCCCGCGGCCGTGGAATAGCGGAAGGGTGAATCCGAACATATTTTGGAATCTCTTCTGCAGTTTGTACACAGTCGTGCCCTTCTCATTCGGCATTTGTTGATAGATCTGCATGGCGCAGTGATAAATGGACAAATCTATTGTAAGGTGGGGTTATACGAACGTCGTTTTCTCCAAAAGAAAAGACTGGGACGAGATCGGCCCTATGTATGCGCATCGAAATCAATATCTTGCCCTTTACGTACTTTCCCGTACTCACCCATGCTGGATGGCCACCTTGATGAACCCAAGACTGCGAAAGTGTAAGTACGTTGCCCCAAAAGTTAAGTCAGCACAGCCCTACCGTTTGCGCAGTGTGAGGTCAGCTGTTCCGGGACGGGCGCTTAGACTCTCCGCTGCTCCCCCAACGACAATTGTGATGGCCTGCCCTGAGCCGCCTTTCAGGATATTTGAGCAGGACTGCTTGCTCACGGAGCGTACACCCAGCAGGAGAAGGATTTCGCGGTACAACGGCATGTTGAAGTTCGAGCTCAATGTAAGGAGATGTGGCTTGATGCCAGGAAATGCCCGAGAGAAGCCTGTCGCTTCGGTTGCGAACGTTGCCATTGCTCCCCTAGTAATAAGTCAGGAGTGTGATTGAATGAGGGAAAACGGTGTAGCCCACATGCCAATGATACCTGTGTAGATACGTAGTTAGTAAACACTTATTGCCGAGGACATGGGACCTTACCGTGTGGATGATACCCAAACACGTATGGCCTGTCTGCCGGTAAGTCGCATTCCTGTATGGTATAAGAGTCGTTCGAACAGTGTCAAGGTGCAAAGCTCACTTTCTTAAAGCTTTAGAGGACATGGTAAGCAGACTATATAAACACAGCGGGCAGCAACTCACGATGCTGGGTAATATTCTGCGAAGTATTTCCAGAATCTGATGGAGCGGAACCACGGACTCAACCTTCCCCCGTGTTCTGGCGCTTTGTCGATGTATAGCGCCCATATGACATATGGCAAGAGTATTGGCCAGAGCGGAGGAAACGAGCTGGATCCGGCATCCTTCAGTTCATGCAACACTGCATAGCGCAAACAGTAGACTCACCAGAGAAGCAAGAAGATAAAGCTAACATTTACGATCATAGTCGACCATAACGCAACCACGGTTGTCTGCAGCCTTCGCGCTCTCGGGATCTGGGAAGGCACAAACCTGTTGATTACAGATGACGTTAGTAGATAGTACGGCAGGCGCAGCACCCCGGGCTTCCATGATAGCTGTGCATTCATGGCGGGGACGAACAGCATGAATGGAAAGCACGAAACATTCGATGACTTACTCCACATGCGCCTGGAGAGCTGCCACCGGCCGTAGCGGGGTCACCGACAGCTTCGAGAAGCGTTCCTTGAGAGATGAAGACGAGAGCGAGCGTGAGGAGTTGGTGAAGGAGGAGGACAGTCGGGTCTCCATGTTAATATCGAGTCGGCCAAGCAGGAGGACGCCGCCGTTGGTATAATGGAGTCGGTCAACGGCAGACGCGATGAACGCGCCAAACACGCCCGCCGCGGGCCAATTCCGGCGTCTCCCCGGTCCGGCCGGCTGCCTCTGATTTGCCTCATCCGTCTTCCGCCCCGCATTTTAGTTTGTGAATTGCTGCTCTCTGGGTTGCAGAATGTATATGGCTTTGTGCTCAAGTTCAAATGTTCTACTGACGCGTTTGTATAAAGAGGCAGCCTGTTGGGACAGTTTTATCCATCGAAGGTTCTGCGATTGGTTGATAGATCTTTCATCGACAAACACCACCATTACTCGCTTCTTGCGTTACACTAATATGTCCGGTCTGGTCACTGTCATTGTCAGATCTCCAGATACCCGTTCGGAACGTCGATATGACCTCCACACAACCGTCGAGCAGCTGAAGGTGAGCGTTCTTTTCTCGACTGTAGCACTGTCTGACTGTTTGAGCATCAGGGGAAGCTGGAGCTCGTCACTGGAATCCCTGTGGGCAATCAACGAATTGCCGTACATGACGCTGAGGACGATGCTCGCGCCGTTGCCGTTCTGGATGACGATCGCAAGCCGCTCGGATTTTACGGCTTGCGCGATTGGCAAATTTTGAACGTGAGTTCACGATGAATTGTCGATATACTGCATAGCAATACCTGAGCGTTCCAGGTCGAAGATACAAATCCATCTGCTACATTCACTGGACAACTTACAGACGTCTCGGCAGTGGAGAAGTTTGAAATCAGTGACGAACAGTACGCTGCACGACAAGGTTGGCCTTTATCAGCATGTTCACATCAGACATACTGATTATTCGATAGACTCTGTTCTCGCATACAAGCAACGTAACAAGGTCGGACGCTTTGCTCCCAAGGATGAAGCAAAGACGGTGGAGGTACCAAACCTGGAAATTACCGTAGGATCTCGATGCCAAGTTGAGTCAACCGAGGAAGGATTCTACAAACGTGGGACGGTGCGCTTTGTGGGCTCCACGAAATTTGGGAGTGCTGGGGGTGTCTGGGTGGGAGTGGAATACGACGAACCAATTGGCAAAAATGATGGATCGTAAGCAGCTTTCACTCGGCGGATTTCTCAGCTCTTATTCACCGCGTCGCGATTCAGGGTGCAAGGCGAACGATACTTTACTTGCCAGCCGAAGTACGGTGTATTTGTGCGACCAGATAAGGTGGAAGTGGGAGATTTCCCGGTAGAAGAGATTAATTTCTCTGAGGAGGAGATGTGAACAGTACCAAGTGATTAACATGAGCGCGGTCTAGCAATGGGTCTGTTATGGACTCTGGGAGTAGCCACGTACGACCGAGATTGGAAACGTCTGGAACCTGCGAGACCTGGATGTTCCCACGGCCGATACGGAGATGTAATGCACCTTGCAGGCCGCGCGTCCCTCTCCTTTCTCCAGACTATAAGGTCCCTCGTCTCACTTGTCTCCTTTACTTTCTCTCCTTCAACACAACCCCTGCACTGTCATCATGGATCCCAGCGGTGCTCCTTCGCAGCCCGAAAATGACATTTCAACCGCAATTCTGCGGCCAAAGAAGTCGTAAGTATGATGCGCCATAGTCCAATCTCGCTACTAATGGTCTTCGCGTTCATGCAGGCCCAACCGTCTCATCGTCGACGAGGCGACTTCTGATGACAACTCGGGTGAGCATGCTTTCTGTCGCCTTGATTTACGCCGATATTGACCGTCGGAACAGTCGCCACCCTCAACCCCGTCACGATGGAGGCGCTCCAGCTCTTCCGCGGCGATACTATCATCGTCAGGTGCGTCGGCCAAATTAGCGCGCATCGAGGACATGGGTACTAACTTCTCGTATTCTAGGGGAAAGAAGCGGAGAGACACCGTGCTTATCTGTTTGAGCTCTGATGACGTCGAGGAGGGTCGCATTCAGCTTAACAAAGTCGCGCGCAATAACCTTCGCGTCAAGCTTGCCGACCTCGTCAACGTGCACCAGTGCCTTGACATCAAGTATGGCAAGCGCATACACGTTTTGCCTTTCGACGACTCGGTGGAGGGCCTCAGTGGCAATATCTTCGATGTCTACCTCAAGCCCTACTTCCTCGAGGGTACGTCATCCTATAACACATTTCATTCTATAGTCACTCAACTGTACCCACAGCATACCGACCCGTCCGCAAGGGCGATACTTTCCTCGTTCGCGGTGGCATGAGGACTGTCGAGTTCAAGGTCATGGAGACTGACCCGGCAGAATACTGCATTGTCGCGCAGGACACTGTCATCCACACCGGTACGTGCGCTCACTTTCTCTCGTAGTCTATTGCTCACATGGACACAGAGGGCGACCCTGTCAAGCGCGAAGACGAAGAGGCTAACCTCAGCGATGTCGGCTACGACGACATTGGTGGCTGTCGCAAGCAGATGGCTCAAATCCGCGAACTTGTCGAGCTCCCCCTCCGCCATCCTCAACTCTTCAAGTCTATCGGTATCAAGCCCCCGCGTGGTATCCTTATGTATGGTCCTCCGGGTACCGGTAAGACCTTGATGGCGCGTGCGGTGGCGAACGAGACGGGTGCATTCTTCTTCTTGATCAACGGCCCCGAGATCATGAGTAAGATGGCTGGTGAGAGTGAGAGCAACCTGAGGAAGGCGTTCGAGGAGGCAGAGAAGAACTCTCCTGCTATCATCTTCATTGATGAACTCGACTCTATTGCCCCCAAGCGTGACAAGGTACGTTAGTCTTCGATGCTGAAATGTGGTATCAGGCTAATGCAAGCACACACAGACCAACGGAGAAGTCGAGCGCCGCGTTGTATCGCAGCTGCTTACTTTGATGGATGGCTTGAAGGCTCGCTCGAACGTTGTGGTCATGGCTGCCACTAACCGACCGAACTCGATTGACCCGGCGCTTCGTCGTTTCGGTCGTTTCGATCGTGAAGTCGATATCGGTATCCCCGACCCGACTGGCCGTCTCGAGATTCTCCGCATCCACACAAAGAACATGAAACTCGGCGATGATGTTGACCTTGAGCAGGTGAGACGATAATGTTGATATCCTTTGGGTTGAGATGCTCATCCATTTATCCCTTCCCAGATCGCCGCCGATACCCACGGTTACGTCGGTTCTGATATTGCTGCCCTCTGCTCTGAGGCCGCCATGCAGCAGATTCGTGAGAAGATGGACCTAATCGACCTCGACGAGGACACCATCGACGCGGAGGTGCTCGATTCCCTCGGTGTCACCATGGAGAACTTCCGCTTCGCTCTCGGTGCTTCCAACCCGTCCGCCCTCCGCGAGACTGTCGTCGAGGTGCCCACCGTCAAGTGGGAGGATGTCGGTGGTCTCGACAAGGTCAAGCAGGAGCTCCAGGAGACCGTGCAATACCCCGTCGAGCACCCCGAGAAGTTCATCAAGTACGGTATGCAGCCTTCGAAAGGTGTTCTGTTCTACGGCCCTCCTGGTACTGGTAAGACTTTGCTTGCCAAAGCCATTGCCAACGAGACCCAGGCGAACTTCATCTCGATCAAGGTATGTATATCTTCCCATACCCAATACATCTTGGATGAAAACTTACAATGCTTGTTAGGGACCTGAACTGCTCACCATGTGGTTCGGTGAATCCGAGGCGAACGTTCGTGATGTCTTCGACAAGGCCCGTGCCGCAGCGCCTTGTGTCATGTTCTTCGATGAGTTGGACTCCATCGCCAAGGCCCGTGGTGGCTCCTCCGGCGACGCTGGTGGCGCGGGCGACCGTGTGCTGAACCAGATCTTGACGGAGATGGACGGCATGAACGCAAAGAAGAATGTGTTCATCATCGGCGCCACGAACAGGCCCGACCAGATCGATCCCGCCCTGCTCCGTCCCGGCCGTCTTGACCAGCTCATCTACATCCCGCTTCCCGACGAGCCTTCGCGTCTGTCTATCCTCACCGCTGCGCTGCGCAAGTCGCCCGTCGCGCCCGAGGTGGACCTCCAGTTCCTCGCGAAGAACACGCATGGGTTCTCTGGTGCCGATCTGACGGAGATCTGCCAGCGTGCAGCGAAGCTGGCGATCCGGGAGAGTATCGAATCGGACATCAGGCGGACACGGGAGAAGAGGGAGAAAGAGGAGGCTGCGGGCGAGGATGCGAAGATGGAGGAGGACGAGGAGGAAGAGGACCCCGTTCCCGTTATCACAAGGTAAGCTAGTTGAAACGTCCTTTTGCACGCATGTGATGCTAATATCGGTTTGTGACAGGGAACACTTCGAGGAGGCCATGAAGTACGCTCGCCGCTCAGTGTCTGACAGTGACATCCGCCGCTACGAGATGTTCTCCCAGGTGCGTTTCGCTCATATCCATTCCTTGTTCTTGGGTACTCACGATAGCTTCGCACTCTACAGAACCTGCAACAATCGCGCTCGTTCGGCCCGAACTTCAAGTTCCCCGACAGCACTGGCGCTCCCAGCGCGGGGGGGCGCAGCGCCCTCGGGCGGCAACGCCGGCTTCGCAGAGGAGGCGCAGGATGACGACTTGTATGCATGATCGGGTCGTGCTTGACTCTAGGAGGACCTTCACGAATCGCAATCACAATCCATATCGCAGATGTTACGAATGCGTTGTTTTTAGTACTGTCTCTGTTCTATTTCGTTACTTAACGCAATGAAGAAGCCTTGACTCGGTCAAGAATAGATCCTTTGTAATTGAATATTGAAATATCGAATGTTTGAATGGTGGCGGGCTTCGCCAGGGAAATCAGAAGTTGTTTCCCTGAGGGGGCTTCGCGCAATGCATGAGTCGGAGATGGTGAGGGTATGTATTCAATGAAAGATGGGTAGACATCGAGTAGAGATAATGATACAACGGAGTAACTAAATACAGTAGGCCCTAAATACATACAACATTTAAAAAAAGAATCAGTGGCTACATACATGGCGAAGGTTGTAACACGGTCCTGAATCAGATCATCTGGCCGAGAGAAAGAAACAAGAAATCCGAACGAAGAATCCTCGGTGACTCGCTTGACGCGGCAAAGACGCTATTTCGGCCGACTCCTGCCCCCGCGGCGTCGGCGACTCGGTAACCTTCACTCACTCGCAGTCCACTACCATGGCCAGACGAAAGGACGAAGCTACATCCCAGGATCAGTCTGAACCATCTCCATGGGCGACGTCGAAGCCTAACAACTATCGAGACACATTCGGTGTATGCGGTCTACTCTACAGAAGCCATTTGTACTTACTGATACTCCACCCTCCATCAAGGCTCGCTCGGTCACGTCGGAATTTGCAGAGTGCGTACCCATTCTATGTATCGTCAGAGACGAAGTAGTGACCCACCCTCTTTAGCCCCTGTGTCGAGGCGTCCAAAGCGTCGATGGAGTGCTTGAACAGACACGACTACGACCGGGACAAGTGCCTTGATTTCTTCCAGGCGTATAGGGACTGTAAGAAAGCATGGGTGCGTCTGCGTGTTCTCTTCTACTCGTTCAAAACTGACTCTTCATGACCCTCAGATCGAGCAGAGGAAGTCTGAGCGCCGCTCGCTCGGCGACTGACACCATACACCATGCTTCTCCTGACGGCACCCTATCGCATAAACACCTATTGTACATATCCTCGATAAATGGTATCATGGCTTCCAGCTGCCTGGTCCGAAGCCTCGAGGCCCTAACGCCTTGTCCACCTCATGCATCAGTGCAATCACCTTCTCCTCCTCCCATGGCCTTCCGACGATCTGCACGCCCACAGGCAGCCCCTTCATCTTCACAGGATCGTAGATCCCGTTCCCGTATAGCTCTTTTTCCAGGATCTTAGACCCCTCCCCGGCCCGTGCGCGCCATTCATCACTGAGCTGATCCCGCTCGGGGTCGACGCGCGTGACGGGGACAATCCCCACGGGGCTGTCGATGATGTTGTAGAGGATGGTGGCGGTGGCGAGGGGCGACAAATTATAGCATCCACTGTTGGGAGAGGTTAATGGAAAATAGTTGCGAACACTGCGAGCAGACGCGTACCCGTGAGGAAGCGCTGGGGACGCCTGTGTGGGTGCTATGATGGCGTCGAACTCGTTCTTGGCCCACACCTGAGAGCAATCGTCAGAACAAGTGCATCCCATCAATTAGGTCTCGTACCTCCTCTGTCCAAGAACTCACGAACTCTCTGCGTTGTTCAACATACTCGTAAACCTCCTTCACGGACTTGGCCCTCGAATGCACGAACAGCTTCGCAAAGATGTCATCCCCAACGAACGTTTGTATGATCCATCGGCCGAACTCGCGAATGAATGCTGCTTGCAGATCAGAGATAGATGTAACTGGGAGAGGCGGGATACTGTACCAGGGAGTGAGGGACCCAAAGTCGTCAAGAATAAACTTGATTCCTGCGCACACAATTTCAGTACTGGTCTGGACACCTGAGGCGGCATGGGTGGGATTCATACTGACCTTTGGATCGGGGCCGAGATGCGACAACAATGTCTCGTAGCTATCTGCCGATGTCAACCCCACAAACAACTCTATCGCTCGAAGCACTGCAAAGACATCAGTCCCAGTGGTCGACGAAGATACTATCGTGTGTTGATCACACACACCATTGGGTGGAACGAATTCAACGCATTCGTGTCCCTCGCGGCGCAATGCTTCCACTGTTTCCAAAACGGCCCGCTGGCAAGCTGGCGAAGACTTCACGAAGTCATCTACATGCATTATAAACTATAAGCTCTAAATCTCTCGAAAGGAGAAAGGACAGGTGCGAACCGCGGATATAATAACCAAACTTGAGCTTCTTCGGCAGCTCGATCGGGCGGTAGGGTATCGGTGCCGGAAAGTAGTTTGTGCTCCGCGCACCAAAGAACACCTTCGCCATCGCCTCGACGTCCTCCACCGACCTGTCAAACAGTGTCAAACACCAAACCTCCATAAGACCCGTTTATTACACCAGCGTTGCTGGCACTCACCGAGCCATAGGCCCAATAACGCTCCGGACCGCCTCGAAGCCCGGAGCAGGATCGCGTGCCCCGTCGTCCGCCACCCGCCCAAACCAGGCTTCAACGAATAGATCCCGCAATATGACGCCGGGATGCGCAGGCTCCCGCCGATGTCAGACCCCACGCCGAGCGCCGCACCGTCCATGGCGAGCAGCGCGGCCTCGCCGCCCGAGGACCCGCCGCAGGTGTGCGCCGCGCTGTACGGGTTGGTCGTGCGGCCCCAGAGGGGGTTGGAACATTCGAATGCGAGCATTGTCTGTGGGACGTTGGTCTTTACAATAGGGATCGCGCCGGCAGCGCGCAGTTGCTGGACGACCTGTGGCAATGAATTTAGGTATATGCGCTGGTGAAACTGGAGAATTGGAGGCACGGACAGATGCGTCGGTAGTAGCTGGATCGTGGGCCCATTGCGTGAACCCGATCGTGGTGTCCACTCCGGCTACATTCACTAAAGGCAAGTGTAGGTGTGGGTCAATATATGCGTGCACTCGAACCGAGACACGAAGCGCGTACGTTGATCTTTTAGACTCACGGGCACGCCATGCAAAGGGCCCTTCAGGTTCCCAGAGGCGGCGAACTCCTCGTCCAGGAGCTTCGCGTCGCCGCGCGCCTGCTCGAACAGAACTGGGGGTCACCAAGGTCAATAGTCGTCAAAACGGATACATATAAGCGTCAAGAACATAGCACGACATACTCTCCGTGAGACAGTTGGTCTCTGCATGTGCCTGCGCTGCACGAGCAATGTACGCGTCCAACACGCGCGACGCCGTCCACTCGCCATTTGAGATGCGCCGCACAATCTCCACGGCTGCGTCCCGAATGGATGAGCCATGTCAGAGCGCTCAAGATACGAAGAGAGAGAACATACTTACCAGTAGCATCCAGAAACTCCTGGTGCTCGTCCATAGAGAATGGCGGGGCTAGTGCGACCTTCGCATCGCGTTCGGCGCGTTTCGCGCTGACGACCTCCTTGACGGAAGCAGAGGTTGAGAAAGGCCACATCGCGTCTGAGGGTACCTGAGGGCTCGAGGATTCGAAGTTCGGCCGAGTCAAGGACAGAAATCTGGGCGGGTGCCAGTGGGCAGTGATATGCGCGGAGC
>SEOQ01000523.1:0-19895 GCA_004679275.1 Dentipellis fragilis
TCTGACTGCCAGTGCCTCTGCTCACTCGCTCATCTCCCTCTGCTCTTATTCGCCTTCTGCTATCGCCAAGGCCTCATAAGCCAGACCCTTCGCTCGCAGGTGTAGCCTGAGGATGACTTTGCTACGCTCAGTCTCTAGAACCCTCAAGGTTCTTAGCAAGTAGCAGACTTGTTCATGGAAGTACTAGTATACTCACCAATGATTGTTGCTGCAGAGAGAATGCGGACAAAGTGGACTTCAGTGATTTATGCCTTCTTCGATCCCACTCCCACCATCGAGTATTGCAACGGTTGCAGATATCACACATTTAGATGTCTTGTGAAAGGCTGTGGCAAGAGCGTCTCTCGCTGTCTCAAGACTGGCAATGCGACATCTACGGGCAACATGTGAAAGCATGCGCGACATTGCTGGGGGGGTGAGATCGTTGATGCGGCAGACCAAGCGGCAAACATATCTGTTGCACGAGAGAAGATTGTCAAGCCATTCTTGCGAGATGGGTCTATCACTGCTGCCTTTGAGAGGAGTAAAAAGGGGAAGGTGACATACTCACACCGTCAGCATACAAAAGCTGAGACAAAGTAAGTGGCTCACCAGTAGTTATGCACCCAGATTTGAGATATCTGACTTATACATACCAGGGCTGAGATCATTCGTTGGGTATCTGAAAGTCTTCGCCCATTCAATATTGTGTCCGACAGAGGCTTCAACTGTTTAATGAAGACAGGGCGACCGGGTTACTATATCCCGTCGCCCTCCACGGTATCGTGCGATGTCAAACTCGTCTTCGCTCGTGCCCGAAACCGTATAGCGAAGCTACTTCAAGTGCATTATCATGCAGTCGAAGTCCAGCATATGTCTAAATTACTCACCAACAGGAGCATGATGGCGATCTCAACTTCGTGATGGATGCGTGGACCTCATCTAACCATCATGCATTTATTGCGCTCACCATTCATCTCATGTTTAATGGTGAACCAATCAGTATCTTGTTGGATCTCGTGGAAGTAGACGAGGTACGTACCTGGCACCCGCAAACCCGACTATGCATTTCCTCACGTTCAATCTATAGTCGCACTCTGGCTTGAATTTGGCCCAGGCATTCGCCCGAGTTCTGGAGGAGTTCGGCATTTCAAACAAGGTCAGTACATGTAGAACACTTGAATATGTAATTGATACTCACTTTGAATGCCCTAGATGCTCAGCGTCACTTGCGATAATGCGAGCGCAAACGATGTGATGACAGACGAGCTGGTGGAGCTCGTCGACAGCTTCTCAGGGCAGGTTGCTCGGATGCGCTGCTTTGCGCATGTGGTTAATCTTGTTGCAAAGAGCCTCCTGTGCCAGTTTGACGTACTGAAAGCCAAGGCTGACGCCGAGCTTACGAATGCTGAACGCGAGCTGCAGCAACTGGCCGAAGATCTCAATCTTGAAGATCTGCAGACACAGAGGGAGAAGGCGGCGGCGGCAGTGGGGGAAGGGGATGATTTTGGCGAGGAAGATGATGATGATCACGATCTCGTGGACGAAACACGAGAGATGCCCGCGAGCGAGCGCATAGAGCTGGAGAAGAGCATTCTCCCAGTCAAATTAGTACTGGTAAAGGTACAAAAAGCATTCTATAACACACCTGTTAGCCTAATCCCCCCCGCAGCTCCGAAAGATCTCTTTCAAGATCATTCATTCAACTACCATTCTACTCCCGGCGTGGAAGGCGGCATTGAAAGAGTTGAACATGCCAGTTCACATGATGCCATGCAATGTTGCTACGCGCTGGAATTCAACTTTTGATATGCTCGAGTTCGCGCTGAAGTATCAGCAAGCAATCAGGGTAGTGGTGGGCGATGCACGGTTCGAGCTGGACAAGTTCGAGTTGGTCGCAAGTGAGTGGAAGATCGTCCAACAGCTTTGTGATGTATTGCGTGTGAGTGACATGTCACGCTCGACTTAGCACTTGAATGGCGCTGCTGCTGCATGCTGTAACACTCACTCACTTGCTCTTTAGATCCTCAAGCATGCAACATTGTATTTCTCGTGAGATATGCCGAATCTCGCGGTCGTCATTCCCGCTATGGATCACATTGACCAACACTTTGCGACGGAAACACTCAACACGAAGTTGAACCCGGCGATCCACGCGTCGATCAGCATTGCAAAGAGAACGCTCAACCACTACTACAATCTGACAGATAGTTCGGAAGTGTACCGCATCGCAATGAGTACGTCTTCTGCTATTCTTTCTGTAAATTGCTGACTATGGGCTTGTAAGTTTTACATCCCCGCCACAAACTCGAGTACTTCAAGCACGCTAACTGGGAAGCCGACTGGATTGATACTGCACGCGAGATCGTACGAGATGAGTTTGATCGATCGTATGCATCGGTGGCCATTCCAGACAATGAAGCTGCAGACGATGCGGAGTCTAGTGCAGAAACAACCGAGGTATGAAGCACCGCAGGCCCGAAGTTTTGTATTGATTCATTTTCCTATAGATCCAGTCACAGAACATCTTCGACAACCTCCCCGCCCTTCGCAAACCCAAAGTGTCCTCTAGATTGGATGAATTAGCCCGCTATCTTGCTGCAGACGTCGAAAATGTTGCTGATGGACTTCAGTGGTGGCATCGACAATGTTCCGAATACCCTCGCCTTTCAAGAATGGCTATCAATTATCTCTCTATCCCTGGTATGTTCCTTATCTCTCTGCACTCCAGTTTCTAATAACATATTTGCTAGCTACGTCTGTAGCAGTTGAACGTGTCTTCAGTCGAGGGCACCTACTTCTCTCGCATACCCAAAATTGTCTCTCAGCACAGACTACTCGTGCACTCCTATGCCTTGGCGACTGGAGCCTGCTGGGTCTGGTAAAAGATGAGGATGTTTTGAAGATAGCAAAGATGGATGATGTTGAAGAGGGCTGCAAGCAGGTGGATGAAAGTGGAGAATATCAGCCCGAGGAAGGCTGGGATGCTATTGACATGTCGTAGCTACATATTTGTGACTTGTGTTACATATTTTGTGAAGTGAACCCGTGGTTTACCCATCAACCCGCAAGACCCGTGAGACCCGTAAGCGACCCGTACCAATACCCGCACATATACCTGTACCCACCAAATGGGTATGGGTATTTTGTGGGTATGGGTATGGGTCAAGAGGCTGTGACCCATGATATACCCGTGCCATTCACTAAGTACCATTGCAAGCCAACGTCAACAGGAGTCCCAACCCCTGGTCCCGCAAGAAATGCGAGATGATCCGCGACACTGGTACGTGATCATCTCTTCTGCACCGTATCAAGACTAACTCCGATCAGGTCTATCTGGGATGCCTCTCCCCAAAGTTCGCTACAATGCAGAATGCATATGCATGGAAGACTGGAGCTCGTTCACGCCCTTCTTCCTGAAGGCCCTCCAACTCGCATCAGCTGAATTGGGTGTCGTGTTGAAGCCATCTTTTATCTGATTCCCAAGTGGACCTGAGAGGCTGTCTAGAGCGTCTATTGTAAGTACTATATTCACCCCAACTTCAAGGCTCATGTGTTGAACTTCAGGATCAACAGACAGATGCTGATGAAGCACTTCGTGAGTGGGTCGCTGCATTGGAACAAAATGTTCTGGAGGCCATGACCGAGCCTCCTTCACCCAAAGAAAAATTTGCGGCATATACCCCTCGTCCAGCTCAAACCGAGATGAAGATTCACATGACCCACAAGCAAACACAAATGCAGCAAGCGACATTGTCTGCTGGAGATCCACCCAGCCCCGGAGATGAGGAAGCCTCTCAGGACCCCGTTACTCCCACTCCCGGAGGCAGCTTTGGCCAGCAATTGTCGCTGATGCCCTCCACTGACAAGGGTAAAGGGTGCATGCAGGGCTTGCCCACTGTTCGCAGCGGTAATACTCCTGGTTCCTCTTACTTGTGGCCAGCCGCATCCCCACGGGGTCCACGTCTGGCCCACCAGGGACCTCGACTTGGTCCTTTCGCTCCAAACACTGGAGAGCATCAGCCCAACCCTCCACCGCCCACTGTCAGCAGTGGAGAGTCTCAATGCTCAACTTCTCCAGACACCAGTGTGCCTTCGCCTTGGTCAGACAGTGCTCCGATACCCCCACCTTCAAGCGCTTCCTCTCAGCCCGACGACAATGAAGGTTCTGCTTCTGATTCAGGTGCTCAACCCGGACTAGAGGAGACAGAGCCCTCCAGCTCGGTTTCCCATTCACCTGCTCCAGCGGTCGATAGGCCAGTTGTTAATCAGTGCCAGAGGCCGCGCAAGCAACAGGCTACCCATGTTCACCATCTTTAATCGATATAGCACTGTCTCTTTCATAGTGTTTCTCAACATGTGCTTTGTATGCCTTGTGTATTTTGTTACATCTGTACGGCCTTTTTTGTAATCGATATTGTAGCATCAGCATAGGACCCGGGAATATCTAGGTAAAGGTTGGGTACGAATCCACCAAGGGACCTCCCCCGGAGCGGCCAATAGTCAGATACTGGCCCTAATCGAGTCCACCGGTCGGAGCGGCCGGAGGTCCTGTGGTCGGGTATTTGGTCCACCAGTGGGCACACTTTTGCAAGTGACCTCAGATACGCATCCACCGATGCCATGATAATCTCATTGTGGCCTATTGTCCAGAATGGGCCCTTTGTTGTGGCCCTGTGCTTCGTCCTGTGGCAATGTATGTCCCAGGGCATGTCTCAGACAAGGGTAAGTCGAAATTGTGACTCACATCGTGCTTTTTTGACCACAAATTCGACAGAAACAGTGGTGGTGGTCAAGGGGCGGCGGCAACGTCCAGATTCCGACCGAGCCGCTGTGNGTGCCCCCGTGGGCGAACATAAAGGGGTCTGCGGCTGGGTTCCAGGCGAGGGCTGTCACGTCCCCGCCGACGCCCCGCGGGGGGATGGTGGCGCAGCAGCGCGGCGGATTCGGTGTCCCAGACGTATATGTCGCCCGCTTTGGGAGGGTTGTGAGTGATTGGTTTGCTGGGATAGTCCATGGGTAGGTTCTACGTACGTTTGCTGGCGCATATAACCAGCTCGTCCTTGCCTCCGAAATAGGCGGGCCCGGCCCAGTCGGTAGGCGTAGGGGGAAGGAAGCTGTGGCGCAGGACGGGCCGTGCAAGTTGATCGCTGGGTGACGCGCTGAAGGGCAGTGGCTTAGTCTCGTCGATTCTCCACAGTTGGGGAACCTGTCGAGGCTCAGCTCTCAGATAGACGTGAGGTAGGACGCAGAAATTTTACAAACCTCCGATTCGAAACTGATCAACGCGGAAAGCCCACTGCGCGGTGCCATTATAGCACGCATCTGATGAAACACCGGGACTGGCCTTGAAGTCCTTCATGAATAAAAGCAAAAGCAAGCATAACATATGTATACAAACCTTTGAATCAGCTTGCGGTCCATATGATAGCCTGCGTACATAGAGGATGATTTAATGAGCAAAATAAATAAATAAAAATAAAAACTTTGAATGCATGCAGCGCCGCGTACCGAATATGCGTCTTTCGGATCGGCATTTTGTAGGCCGCCTGCCGTCTCGACTCGCTGTCGACGTACCGATGCCGAAGAGCCATTGACCGCCTGGCATCACCACCGCATCGTCAACTGTAAAATGCACGAACTCGAACTGCTCTAATATCTAAGAAACATCATTACGACGCCCATGCTGCCAGTGTAATTGGTAGCTCAAACGCACCTCCCCTGTCAGAGACTGACCATGTCCTATCAGTTTCTTTGACTTGTTTTGCAGGAGTGGTGAGGAATATGGACAGACCAATTTGACAATAGAGCTCCCCTCAACGCTGATGAAAGCTGTCGTTCAAAGTGAGATAGATGTCACAGCTGCCTTTCCTCCGCGAACTCACCTTCTCCGCCCGGAAACCAAGCTACGGAATCGACACGATGACGCTCAATCGTTTTGATGCATACACCGGCCTGCGGAGTATGTGAGTATCAGCCCGTGTCGGAGCTGGGGTTGTCGCAAAGGCTTACCTCCGTCCAAACTTTTATTGCCTTTGGTAGCCTAGTCAATAGCAAGTTTCCAATCGGAGACCTGGGCAATATACTATCAGTATTGGTACAAGATCCAGAATGAAGATCTAACCAGACGATATCTCTGACTATGCCGGATGGGTGGGCCAGGATGCGATGATGGACGAGTGTATCCTTCGAGAAATGATTTAATTGACCATTAAAGCAGAGCAGAGCTGGAATTTGCGACTTACGCCGACATGAAAGATGCACGACGTCCTATCCGAACTGACCAAGACAGCCATTCCCTTCAACACCAACAACAAAAGAACCAAAGCACAACAACACCACCCACCTAGACGTTGCCAAATACTTGCCATTCGGCGAAAACTGCAGACGCTTGATGCGGCCCTTATGCGCCGCCAAGTCCTGCGTGACGGCAATGCTCCTCAGCTTCTCTGCCAAAGTGACGACGCGCGACACATGCATCGCCGGGGCGCGGCTCCATCGTCGCGCCCGAGCGCATCATCATGATCGCGCGCACTGCGCTCGCGAAGCGTGCGCGTGCCGGGGACATGGGCGGGTCCTCTTCGTCGAAGCTTGGGGAGATGCTGTAGTCCAGGAGTGCCAGGGTGCTCGGATTCATGGGAGTCTTGGTGTCGGACATGCCATTGCCATTGCCGTAAGCTCCCGTGCCCTGTTGGCGAAGGATAGGCACGACCTGGTTGGGTGACGCCGTACTGATGCTGTATTCGGACATCGCTTGCGAAGGCGTATCCTGTGGTGACTTGGACATATGCGAAAGTAGATTCGACGCGAGAGCAGAGAGCCGTTGCATGACAGCATGCACGCGCGCCGCCAGTTTGAGGAGCAAGTGCCCTGTAGAATGCGCGACCATTCGCAGGCGCGGCGTGACTCCGTTTATTGGTATGGCGAGGATGACGAGCAGGTTCACGGCCAGGTCGTACAGCAGCGAGATCGCATATATGGACATGATTTGGTTCCAAAGTTCTTTGAGGGAGTCCAAGAGCCATTTCGTTCCTTGGTGCCGGTTGAAGATCCAGCGCTCAGACGCGAACCAGGCAGATACGCATGCCAGGCCGAGGCTGCTCACGGCCGTCATGATGGTCGTCACAATGCAGACTGCCAAATGCTTTGTCGGGTTAATGCTAGGATAGCGTGACGCGATGGATGAGCCCTACCTGATTCGTAGAGTATGTGAACAAAACCAGTCCGACGGAAAAACTAGCGACTGAGAGCACCAGAAATACAAGAGGTGAGCGCTTGATCCATGCTAGCACCCACCATGGCACACGGTCTCCCGGAGAACGCCTGTCGACAACATTAGCCACGATGAAGAGAACAGTATTGAGATACTACGAACCATATCGCTTGCTTCCATGTTAAGCCTAGGAGACCATTCACAGCTGCAGCGACACTGAAGACCAAGGATATGAACCAAAAGCCATTCACGCTGTCAGATAAAGGATCGCCTTGCAGGTTGAACGAGAACTGTAGCGTGGTGGCTGTAACTGCAGAGAAGAAGGTTGCTAGAGTCGACAGGTTTCGCAGACTGTTGGTGCTATATTTTTGTGCAGATCGAATAGTCGGAACACCTGTAATTGTATTAGCGACATGGCGCCGTGAAGCAGATGAAAATGGCTAGCATACCGATCTCAACGAACATGGATAATGCACTTCTTATCGCCTCGAGATGGTCTCCAATGTCGGCAGTGAGGTCATGTAGATATCGTTGAACACCAAGGTATCGGAATTGACCTGATGTTACAAACAATACTCAATCGCGTTCAAAGTATCTGATCACTGAAGACCAGCTTACCCTCGTACTCCTTCAGGGAAGATGACCAGTACTTGCAGACGGGTCAGCATCTTCTTTTCCAATAACTTCATGAAATTCACCCTCAGGTCACTATCGCACGAAGTCAACGCATTGTTGACCGCTTCGTCCGTGAACTCAGCAACTTCATTGAAGCAGTGCAAAAACGTCATCACATCGTCCGCAAACTTCCACAGCTGCGCCGGGACGTCCTCCACGTCCATATACGACAGCGACGAGCCGCGGCTACGCGGGGCCCCAGCACCACCAGGACCAGCACTGGCACTAGCATTGACACCAGCAGTCGACATAGACGCCTGTGGCCGCTTGCGCATGCGCAAAGAGGCGACGCGGAAATTCGGGTCGATGAGGAAGTCCTTCGGGAGGCGGTTGATCTTCCTCGGAAACAGGTCCGCCGCATTCTCGCGGAAGAGGTGCGAGATCTTGGTCAGGCGCTCGCGCAGGTGGAACGCGGACGACAGGATGCCGACGGAGCCCCCCAGCTGGCGTGCCGAGTTCGAGAAGTTGCGAAGCTGCCAGGCGAACCGCGCGGAATTCAAGGTGGTCAGGACTGTCAGTGTTGCATTGGATAGCAGGACGCGATACCGGACGCCGCACCTCTCTGTCTAGGTTGCTGATTATCCTGGGCGCCACGAGCCACGATCAGCATTTCGATGCCAAGCACGAGGCGAAACATGCGTGTTACGGTACGTATTCTACGTACCTTTGGAACTGCTCGAATGCTTCCGCCCCTGCTCGTTGAAGATGCTCGTCCACGGTCGGTATTTCGTCATTGTCATCGTCACTGGACTTGGGATCTTCCAATCCAACTCCATTCAGCAACATCACAGCGCCCGCATATCTGCATTCAATGCGTACCGTTATCTGGACCCGCCGACGTCTGGCTGAGCGGGAGGCTGTATTGGCGGCTCATGAGCTGTCTTCGTCTTTGTCTTCACCGGCAACAACTTGAAGGCTCAAGACGCCACCACTGGCACGACCGTTAGATCCAAGAATATTTTGTTCGGAGAGCCGGGTACTAGGAACGTGTACCGCCGGGCCAGCGCTAACGCCTGCACTGACAGTAATTGTCCCATGATGTGACGCAAATAGCGCAGCTCACGGCGAACCGCGATCTTCAAGATGCATGGGACTGAGGTAAATGGTGTCGTTCAAGGAGAAGACATCATGTTCGCAGGTGATAGTTTGGAAGAAGGCTTTCGAGTTACTGCGCTGCAGCTGGCAACCCGGTCTTACGGCCCGATCGCCGAACGTGCTCAACACGGAGTCCAAGAATTTGGTTATTTAGTTTAGCTATGAAGCAGGGTTCGTCTAGGTACATATTATTATTGCTACGCCATCCCTGCAACGGTCCAGTAATCAATATGGAGACGGACAGACAAGGTGTTCGAGTCGGTCTAAACGGAGCGCGCGCTGGCCGACTACTAGTGGTCCGTGTGAGTTGGATCTGGTATGGTATTTTTTGGAAATCGGGACTGCCGGTGAGGGTGGTCTGGCGGCGCCTCGATGCGGGGAATGATGACAGCAGCGGTCGTGATCGACGATATCGCGAGCACGATCGCACACGCGGTGAGCACCAAGTTGCGCGCGGACGAGACGCCCGTGAGCAACGAAAACACGACGAACACGTTCAGCGGCACCCGGAACAGCGCCGAGACCTACAAGACAACCACCTCAGATTTCAGAACCAAAATACCCCAGCAAGAATATAAGGAAGGAGTGAACGCACCGTAGCGCGATGCTCGTTCGCGATGAGCGACCCGCGCAGCATGCCCTGTACGGGGTAATACATGCCGACGCACGCCTCGAATGCACAGAACGCCCAGAACTTGAGATGCTCGGCCCATGGATTCCCGCCTGCGCCTGTACCTGCGATGCCCGCATGGACGCACGCGGCGAACGCCAGCGCCGACACGGCGCACACGAGCGAGGAGAGCTTCGCGTGGAGGATCAGTGGTGAATCGCTCGCGACGCCGGTGGTGCTGGCGATGGACGCGATGGACGCGGAGCCGGCATGTAGCCGGATGGGCGCGGGGGCGGCTCCAGTGTGCGGTGACGAAGGTGTACAGGAGCGAGCCGAGCATCATGGATACCATAAAGGCGGAGAAGATGTAGCCCAGGGGGAGCGCGGACGCGTCGGGGGACGATTCTTGCAGGGTTGGCACCCAGATGAAGACGAAGAGATACATCGAGCCCTCGAAGATGGTCTGCGTGAGACCTAGGACGAGCAGGACCGGATCTGGCATGAGGACTCAGTAAGAAGTACAATGCGGATGGACTCAGGACTACATACCGGCTGTCACGATACCCCAGGCAGAACCTAGTCGTTTGATTTGGAAGATGTCGGTGTCGGCACTGGGTGCCCCGGCACCACCGTAATTCTCTGTCCATGTGCCGCGAATGACAAACCACGCGAGGGTGAGCAAGCACCCGCTCGCGATGAAAGGCGAGCGGAAGCCTTCTGCGTTCCATTCGACCAATTTGTTTGAGAAGATCTGCGGAACTCTTTAGGCAAAGAACAGAGCCAGGGGATCGCGAGAAACTCACACCGGCGCCAGTCGCGACAAAGCCATTAACTAGCGTTGCACGGCCCATGATGCTGCTCAGGTCCTCGCTTTGCAATGCGGCTGATGTGCTGGCAGATACCAGCCAGCTCTCGAAGGCCGAGAACAAAATGGAGGTTGAGATGCCGCCCAGTACGCGGCCCAGGAACAACAGCGGCAGGTAAGGGAAGAGAAGCAGCGCGCAAGTCAGGGTGTAGGTGATGCAGAATAAGAGGCACAGGCGTCGGCGACCACTGTAAAGCGAGACTGAGTACAGACTTCGTCACGCAGTGTTGAATGAGACCTACTATTGATCTGCCCACACCCCGACGAGCGGCGCGAACAGTCCTGCGCTCACGAAGCCCGTGACAAACAGGACTGCAACAATACGCTCCGAGAAGGCGTATTGTTGGCGATAGAGCGAGTACACGTACGGGCCCTGCAGCCAGTCGGCACCTAGAGATCCAGCAAGTCAGCGTAAGCTCACCGCCTCAAACCTCTTCGCGATGGTCGACGTACCCATGACAATCGCATACACGATGAGATACTTTTGCATCAGCGCCTGGAGCGCTGGTCCTCGTGCGCCAGTGACCCCATTCCCCACTGCTGGGGCAATGCCAGCAGCCTGTCCGTTCTCCAGGGTATCCTCCAGCTCCCCTGTGTCCTTACGAGCGGTGGCTGGTGGTTTCTTCGCCGAGGCGACATATCGTTCGAAGAGGAGGACGGCGATGCATACCCCTGTCAAAAGAAGCAACTGGTATTCATAGAAGCCGGCCATGAGGTGGTCCCGTTTGAGCCGCGAGGGAGGTCCAGGTCCAGGATTAGTGACTAGTCGTGAGGATTCGGGAGATGCGCAGGACGGAAAGATTGGGAGTGAAGGAGAGAACTAGCTTTAAGGTATGGAGGGTATCATGCGGAGGTGTCTTGAGTCTGGGTCCGGTTTCAGTTCGGAGGCGAGTCTTTGAATTTCGTTACATACTCTGTGGCTGGCTTGCTCTCACGCATGCAGTCTGTTCCCGCGTCTCAGTATCTCCCCTTTCACTCTGCGCACAACCTGCCCTTCCCTGCTCTTACGAAGAGTCGAAGATACGCCGATATATGAGGCTACGGGGCTACGTCGATCTGTGATATGCGCTCGTTGGCTTGACCGTCCCATGGCTGAGGTGACCCCTGTGTGGATACGCGGATATGCAGATATATATGTGGATGCGCGGATATGCATATACGCGGATACGCGGATGCTTATACTATGTAATATGCAGCGATACGTTGAATCGGCTATGCGGATATGCAGCTTTCTTGACCTTTCGTTACCGACTTCGAGGAGACTGGAATTCCTCCTTCCATGCTTGATGTTCGATCGTCGAAGATGCTGCCCTTCTGAGCAACGTGGCACACAGTAACTTCAATCCTGCCATCTCAGTTGATTCGCGATCGGGGACAGTAAGTTGTTTCGTTCACAGCAGCCATCCACCAAGCCTCTGAAGATCAAGATCTCCCAAGTCGTGAGACGGCAAGTGTGGATTAGGCAGATGTGGACGAACAAGAGGCGGATGCAAAGGTGCTTGGAAAACGCGATCTCGCGCTCATTGACTGGTGCATCAAGGTCTGCTGAAGGGTGCCTTTCCGCGGCTACGCAGGTTGTGAGAGGCGGGATGAGAGATTTTGGCGTCAATGGCCTGCAGCATCCGCAGTACGTTTATTCACCGTCTCTGTCCGGTATGAGGGAGTGCCGGTACCTGCGGTGCCGAAAGACGGCTGTGGGAAATAAGTTGGCGGAGAGCGGGACGAAAGACGAAGACGCAGAGGTAGCAGGCAGGCAGGTGAGCAACGATAAATAGGGATTTACAAGATAAGGGTAAGTGACTAGTTGAGACGACCGTTGCTCGACAGTGTCGTGAATGCGGAGCCATCCGAGCTGAACGAGAACTCCAATATCACGGGCCCTGCGTGTCCTTGTCCTCTACAAAGTCCCTATTCGTCGTCAGCACCAAGTCAACGGTTCCATGCTCACCGCTTGTATGCGACTCGATGAGTCCATAAGCAAACCGCGAACCGCGAATCGCAAACGAGGTTACGAGACGCCTAGCAGACAGGTCATTCTCGTTCTGCTGTCATGCGGGTCGCCGGGGGTGGAGTTTACCAGACTGATACTGTCAGATATAGGATGAGGACGAGAACTGGAGGTTGCTCACTTTGACCAGGATTCCGACTTCGTGGGCGTTTGGCTGGATGAGGGAGAGCGCTCGAAGGTGTGGCCCAAATAGGACAGCTTCAATCAGACGCCCGCGACGCGCACGCAAGCNTCNTTNCTGCTCCCACCATCCCACCATCGCATCGAACGAACTACCAGCCATCGCACACCCCTTGAGCAATCTAAACACTTCCAAATGGCCGATCCCACATTTTCCGAGATCTGGAAACCCGCGATCGAGCGCTACGAGGCCGATACGAAGATCAAAGTCGCAGAGGCCTTCCGTGATTTTGCGAACATCACCAGCGTGGAGAAGCTTTTAGAGACCATCGACGACGAGCAGAGGAAGTTCAAGAAGTATGAGAAGCGAGGGAAAGAGATGAGAGAGGCTTTGAAGCCCGTCCTCGACGTCGTTAGCCTGTCTTCGGACGTAGCAGGCGATGCCGTAGGAGCAGTGAGTCTGATGTTCCGGACTTCCGTGTACGAGACCGATGTGCGATCATGATTGTAGGCATTCCCACCGGGAAAGATCATCTTCATGGCTGTAAAGCTACTCGTTGACGTATGCTCTACCATCTAAATGTCGAGTCCATCTTACTGATTCAGTGACTATGCCGCAGGCTGCTCGAAATGTCAGTGCTCATTACAAAACTGTCATTATCACCTTCAGGCAGATGCAGAACTTCCTTGATCGGTGTCATGTCTACCTCCACAGCAATGTCTCCAGCAGCCTGAAGCACAGGCTTGTGGAAATACTTGCTCATTTGCTTACTATTCTCGGGATGATTACTGAAGTGGTGAAGAGAGGCCAGATCAGTATGTTCTTCTTGATGATGCACACCTGCATGGATGACTTACAGATGGTAATGAAGGACATTTTCTTCGAAATGCCTTTAGAAAGGATGATACCATCAGTGAGGCATTGCAGAAGCTGAATGATCTGACCAAGGAAGAAGAACTACAAACCCTGGCAGACATACATCACAAAGTTGAACAAACACTTCAAGTGGTAAGCAGCACAGAAAAAAAGGTTGATTTTATTGCAGAAATTCAGAGTAAGCATTGTTCTCTGCACTGGTTCTGTTTCAGTGCTGTCAAGCTCATATACTGTCTTATTTGCAGAAGACACAGAGCTTTATAAATGCCATTTGTGGTTGTCTGCTCCTGATCCTTGGGTCAATCACAATGCAGCACAGGAGAAGCTATCTGAACAGAGTACTGGGAAGTGGATTTTTGAAGATCAGAGGTTTGTGGACTGGCTGGGTAAATCCCATTCTTCCATGTGGTTGTATGGAATGCGTGAGTCAAATATGTTATATAATCATTATTCTGAGACTAATGTGTAACTTAAGCTGGTGGTGGCAAAAGTGTTCTCTGGTGAGTCTTGTGACCTTATTTGTGTGTTGCTTCTTAGTTCAAATGATGCTAGTTCAACAATTATCAAAATGTTACAAGATCACATCAAATCCAAAGCATCTTCTGCAGTGGCTTTCTTCTACTTTGACTTCAAAGATTCATCAAAACAAAACTTTTCTGGCTTGCTTAGATCTCTTCTTGGGCAACTGTTTTCTCAGAGTCATGAGGCTTCTACTGTGTTTGTAAAACTCTATGCAGACCATGATAATGGTCTCAGGCAACCTAGCCAGCATGATCTACAGATTGCTCTTGGAGATATCTTGAAGCACTTTGATGCTGTCTATATTGTTCTTGATGCTCTGGATGAATGTGACAAAGATGATAGAGATAGACACTTACTTCCATTTGTCACACTGCTGAAAGCTCAACATTCTGTGCATTTTTTGGCTACCAGTCGCAATGAAGCTGATATCAAAGAGTGCATGGAAACAAAGACTACTTATGTTGTCAATCTGGGTGACAACTTGATACACAATGATATTGAAGCACATCTGTCTGCTGTACTTCAGAAACAGAGACCCTTCATGAAGTATAGTGATCACATAAAACAAAAAATTCAAGACATCCTACTTAAAAGGGCAAATGGAATGTAAGTAGAACTAAAGATTTTTCTTCATAATTATACAAGCTAAACAATGTTTCAGGTTCCTTTGGGTTGAATGTCAATTAAAGGAACTGAAGAAGTGCAAGACAGGCCCAGACTTAGAAAAAGCACTTTGTAATCTGCCTCCAACACTGGAGGAAACATATGCAAGGATTCTGAGCAAAGAAAATTGTGAAAATCAAGAGTTACTGCATCTGATGTTGTGCTGGATTACATGTGCCATGGAACCTCTCACAAGAAATCAGCTAGATGCAGCAGTAAAGCTGGCCTTTGATGAAATTCACTCTGAAAGTGGTGACAAACTTCTGCCATTGTATTCAGGTATCATACTAGAGGATATTTCAAGTCTGATTGATACATCAGATAATAATGGTGTTATAAAGTTTTGCCACTTTTCAGTCAAGGAATATCTTATCTCAGACATTGCTCAAGCAGAATATTATCATATTGAAGTATCCTCATCTCATACTATGATTGCTGAGAGCTGCTTATACTTTTTGCTGCAATATGAAGAAAACTGTAGTGAAACAATAGAAGACAACAAGGTTGGAAATGTACTGGAGATCAAATCCTACATCAAATGCCATGCCTTAGAGCATATTCAACAGGCAACATTATGTAAAAAAGATAAATTGCACAGCTATATTGTCAGATTCTTTGTGAGAAAGAAACAAGATACAATAAGGCATGGTCTCTATGAAATTGATAATAGTAACATTGGTCCACATTCCCCAGCCTGGTGCATGAGTGGTATATGTACATCTAGTATTTTGGATCTGCTATATGATAATGGTTTGATAAGTCAGTCAGATATAGATCTTGCCATGCATGCTGCCATAAATAAGAAAAATGAAGCTACATTTAAATGGCTGCTTGACCATGCACGTAATATTAATGTAAGGTTTTTTCAGCAAACTTTGCTTATAAGAGCTTCTGCTATAGGTAACACCAAGATGTGTAAGCTTTTGCTTGACAAGGGAGCTAATATCAATGCAAAAGCTGGTGATTTTGGTACTGCCCTCATAGCTGCATCATTGACAGGTCACACATCTCTTGCTGAACTTCTGCTTGACAAGGGAGCTGATATTAATGCACGAGTCAATGGGCATGGTACTGCCCTTATAGCTGCATCAGTTGAAGGTCATATATCTATTGTTAAGGTTCTGCTTGAGAAGAGGGCTGATATCAATGCAAAAGCTGGTGACTATGGTACTGCTCTCATAGCTGCATCATTGACAGGTCACACATCTCTTGTTAAGATTCTGCTTGACAAGTGTTACGAACTGCTAAGGGTTTATCTTTTTCCTTTCTCGTTACCTATCTACATGCACTGCATGGACAGCCTCCAGTCTATTTATCCAGATCATACGGTTACCGTGGACTATAGTTACTCCTATCTCTACTGTGCAGCACAGTCATACTGCGCAGCACATGGGGTCACGTGACGTCCGCGCGTGCTCCCCTGCTTGCTGCTGAACCCCATTCCGCACCCCACGAACTAGTACTCAACATTGTGCCACGACACACATAGTTACAGTGCTAGTTGAGAGCTCTCATCTTGTGAAGGTAGAGCCACACAGTTAGCTAGCAATTCCAAGTTTGACCATGTTCCGATGAGGACTGGAGGAGATTGTGCTCTATCAGTGTGAAGCTTCGTTATCGCGTCGAAAGGCCCCTCTTGGGACGTGACAATCTATCACGCTCGGCATGGGCCGGCCAACGCATCTGGATTCTGGAGTGACGCAATGCATCTGCGTGACATGACTGATGTGACCATCTATCGGTGCAGAGAACGAGCCATCCTCGATGTCAATGCTGCAGTTTTACACGTATATCCACAAAAAATCAGGGTATGGCTACTAAGCTGTTTTATATTGATACTGTAAACTCAGATTGAAGAAGAAATATGTTGAGGTGATGCTACAGCTGCTATATTATTCGGAATTCTTGGAAGATGGCATGGATGTGGTTGCTATTATTATTCTACTTGCCCGAGCTCTCCCAAAATAATATCGTGTATACCTGGGAGGTATGCCATACCCCAACACAAACCTTTGAAGCCAACCGATCAATGAGTCAAGAGCTATCGTTGTTCATCCCAAGTGGGGTCACGTCCCAAGTGGGCATGCTTGCCTGTATATGTATAATATCGTATTCCGGCTTGTGAGAAGAACGAAGCGCGAAGAAGGGGGCAGGTGAACGAGAGTAGGCGCTGTCGTAATCGAAGCTCGGCATGCCAAGCAGGCAGGTCAGCTGCGCACGAGGAAAGTGGCCGCATGTTGTATTCCGTGTCCGACATGACTGGTAGCGATACAGAACCTAGAACTACATACATACACATAATCATACAAGATCCTGCCCGAATATCCGAAAGTCAGTGATTATTCGAACAAACCGAAAGAACAACTCACCGAATGTCCAGATACACTCCGCGTCTCATAAACCTCAAAGTATCTGCTTCCATAACATATCAGATCCGCCCACTAATCGCTACCCACCCAAGCCGCATCCCACCCGAGCGCACTCCGATCCCATGCGCCTGCCTCCTGTGCCTCGCCCGGGCCCACCCAGCCCATATTATCCACCATCACCCCCGCCGCGCGCACAAACACCGTCCCGTCGAGCGCCCGGGCACCCTTATGCGTCTCGCGACCCTCGCAGTCGACTGCGCCGATGACAGCACCTGCAGGCACGTCCGCGTAGCGCTGCGCGCCGACGTACAGTGCGCGCAGCGCCTTGATGGTGTGTGCATCGCGTGCGGGGAGGACATGCGTGATGAGCGCGGGCCAGGGGTTCACCTGAGCGTGGTCCGTGGGGTCGCCTAATGCACCGGGCGTGGGGCCGCCCGGAAGTATAGGCGCGGCGCGGAGCGAGGGCGGGAGGGGCACGGCAGTGTAGGACATGAGGAGTTCCGGGTCGACGCGTGGACGGCCGCGAAGGAGGACGTATGCGAGCACAACGGTGAGTTGTGCAGTGAGGAGTTGAGCGCGTGCAGTGTCGGAGCGGAGGGGCGCCGCGAGGGCAGGGACGAATATTGTGCTGTTGAGCATGTGCATGAGGAAGAAGTCGAGGCGCGGCTTGCGGCCCGCGCGGCCCGTGCCCGCGAAGAGGAGCGTGGTGACGAAGAAGAGCTCTTCGGTGCGCTCTGCGAGCTCGGTGGGCGTGAGGTCGGGCATGTAGGACCAGAGCGCGGCCAGGCGACGGATCTCGGCGGTGCGTGCAGGAGTGAGGGCGTCCCGCCTGCGCTGGGAGAGGAGAGCGTTGGGGTCGTAGGGCAGGACGGGAGTGAGGATCTCCGAATCGTACATTTGGCGGAGGATCGAGAGGATAGTTTCGCCGCGGGCGTGGAGACGCGGAGGGACATTTGGTGCAGGTTCGGTTACATGACCATTGGAGTTTGGAGTTTGAGTTTCAGGAATATCGTAGGGAACATTCCATGGGAACAGGTCGGGATGGAAGGCATCGTGGATAGCAGCCTGAGCGAGAGCTGGCGAGTAAGGTACGCATCAGGTAAGCCACGAAAACTTGGAAAAATCACAGTGCTTACCTTGTGCGACCATGGCGTCGCTGTTGAATTCGAATGCATACTTGTGGCGGATCAGGCGTCACTCAGCACGCAACAAAAAGGCACTTACGCCAATCTGGATTAAGGGGTGCACGCTGTCGCAGGTGTCAATGGAGTAAATCCATGCAGCTAGAGTGCCACGTACGCGCCAGCGACGAAGCGTTCGAGCATATATGCGCCATTCCTATGTGCCGCATTGGAGAAGATGTAGTGTTCATACGCCTCTTTCCCACCGAGGCGTTTGACCTCGTGGGTAAAGAAGGTAGCCAAGTTGGCGTAATACCTGCGATGAAAGGTGTCAGTGGAGATATCCTCGCAGCGAAGTGTGCTAGGAGCTGCTAAATCGATGTAGATATGCGAGGTACATATACTTCGAATGCATCCGGACACCTCTGCCTTTATGCTTCGGGAAATCCTGGGATATAAGGTTCACGAACATACCTATCTTGTCCGAGAAACTGGGTCCAGTTACGTTCGTCTATCTTCACCTCCTGTATAAGAATGGTCTTCTTCTTGATATCGTCAGTATGGACATCAAGCAATTCATTCTGCTCTGCATCGACAATGGCCTGCAGCAGCGGTGGGGTCGCGCCAAAGTCGTAAGCCGCAAGCAAGCTGCATCTCTCCCTCAGACTGGTCGTTCCAGAGCGGGCTGAACGCAGACAACTTACTGGTGACTTAGATGATTGTGAAAGCCAAGACCATAAAGACAGTGATGGGCTTCGCGATCCTCCTCCAGCAGATGCTCCACAAGGCGCTTGGATTCAGGGGAGGAACCGGGGAAGGAGAGGACATCCTTGTGGATAGTTTGGGAGACGCTTGTGAAGACTCTTTGGCAAATCGGCCATAGCAAATGCGGGGCGAGGGAAGGAGAGAGCGCGGGAGAAGGGAAAGGTTCACAAGACTATGTATGCAACGACCTATGCTGACGCCCCTGTGATGGGTCAGCACTAATAAGCCATTGCGTCACTGGCCACCATCGCGATGTCCCTCGTTCGCCGTACGCGTGTCTTCGACAGGCAGGGACGTTTCATTCAGGGACGGACTGCATATGTAGCCACATCGCTCTGCGAATCAAATTCCCTCACCAAACCCATTAACGTTGTAGGTGAGTAATTGCAAGCTCATCGAAAATCATGAGCACTCACCTTTCCACAGGTTATCGTTCTCCCAGTCCCACGAACCGTTGTGCACTCCATCCGCTCACTCGCTTCCACCGGCGCACTGGCACTTTCAGCTACGCTCGCGCTCACCGCCCACGCCGCACCGCTCGGCCTCACGCTCAGCGCCCTTCGGCACGGTGAATCCTGCGACCATCACTGCGGCCATGAATGATATCCCCTTCCTTCTCCCCACGCAACTCCTGCACACGGTAAAGATATCACCTTAATCATACCGAACGATGCGCCGCCTGCGACGAAGACTGTCGCTCAGGTAACGGGTGTATTAGGCCAGCCTGGAAACATTCAAGCTAAGCCAACTGCAAAGTAGGAGGATGGTTGTGTATGCAAACATGGCGGGGGGCATCAGGAAATACCCCGCTTCCTAAATCTAAGCAAATTTAGAGTCAATTTAATCAAACTGGTGTAAATACACCTAATGAAACTAATACCGTGCAAATCATGACTTCGCACAGCGCGAGAGCTTGAAGTCGCGACTTGCGCACATTTGTGAAATTAGCAAGTCATCGCACTAAGTCGTCTAAGGCCGCTAAGCGCTGCTATCACTGTATCAGACNCTTCCGG
>SEOQ01000524.1:0-19892 GCA_004679275.1 Dentipellis fragilis
TTGCGGAGGACCTCAGTGTCCAGAATGGATATCTATAACGCCCATAATATTCTCTGGTCTGTGAAGTACTCCCTGGTGCCTCACGGAAAGACAGCGATGCACATATGTAGTTACATCCCGGAATATACTTCACGATCAAATGTTGTAACAGTAGTAATCGTAACGGTCAACGCCGTCGAAATTGTGCAACTGTCGCGCAAGAACAATGAGGAGGGTAGCGGGATGTGCCACCTGCGAGCGGGATGTGCCACCTGCGCGCGGGTGGCCCTGGGGCTTATTCAATTCCCGCTACCTTTAGGTAGTGGGTCTTAGGGCTCACATCTGTCCGGCACTTTTGGCAGAGGATCTTCGAATCTGGTGGCTGTGTCGATTTCTATCGCTTCGAGCTGCGCCAGTGCTGCGAGTGTGCTGCGCCGCCGTCATCTGTTCATCATCACCGCACCATCGCCGTCACCGTTCTCATCCATTTTTCTCTGCAAGCAATATCCTGTTGTACAACAGGTAGCGGGAGTTGCCACCTAAGCCCAGGTGGCCTTGGGCCTTATAGAAGTCTGACATGTTGACATCCGAGTCGGTCAAACTCCCGGGCCATACCCGGGCCGGGCCGGCCGTACAAATTCCAGTCGCCGACCGGCAATTCCGAACGGCGGCCCTGCGAAGCAAGAGTCTCTGGTCCTTGGAGAGAATCCATCACAGTGCACGATGCATATGCTCGCGGTGATTGTGTGGTAGCATGTGTAAAAAATCGTCGGTGTATCATGGAGAAGGTGACCCAGAGTTTCATGACAGCAAGCTCTCGTAATGTACTACCTAATCAAACAACGGCCACGACAATATTCCAAACTTGTACACTACTTATCCTCGCCCAACAATCCTTTTGCATGAACCCTCCTCTATGAACCTCTATCCTCTGGGGACATCACCATTGTAAATTTATCCACCAAATATTTCATGGCGGCAGTCATGCCCTCCATGCCCTCCCGCGAGCCTGCAACCTCCTTCTCAACCCTGCGATGGTACTCCATCATACTGGACACCTCCTTCTCCATACCGCGCCGTGCCTCCTCTATTCCCGCAGCCACTGCTCCCTCCATCCTACGGTGCGACTCCGTCATGTCGGCCATGCCCGTCGTGATCTTGGGGAGGGTTTCCTGGATATCGGTGATGTGCCGCTCATGCATGTCCAAGCGCCGGCCGTGCGACGCAGAAGTACTTTCCTGAACAGACAGTCTCTGGTCGTGCGATGCAGAAATAGCCTCCTGCGCAGACAGTCGCCAGTTATGTGATGCTGCGGTTTCCCGCTGCTCTAACCGAAGGCTCTGCACTTCGCTCTGAAGCGCAGCCATGACACGTGCCATCTCGCTTGTGTCGGATGCGGTGTCGAGTGCGGAGTGGGAAGAAGTAGCAGTTGACGGGGGTTCAGGGTGACGTGCGTGGCGAGGGAGCTTCTTGAGCAGATGGCCGCTGTCCACGTCCATAGACATCGGCTGCAAGTCTGATGTAGCAGCTGCTATGCCAGAGAAATCGTCCATATCTAGGGGTTTCTCTGCCTCTTCAACAGTTTTCGGATAGCACAGCTTCGAAATGAGGACCTCGCGATCGACGCCCAGCTTGTCAACTTGGTCAAGTGGATACAGATACGGCACAGGAGGAAGCTTGGGGATCGGGCGCGCGGCGTTGCGGAGGAGGGACTCCCAGTAGTGGCTAGGAGTGAAGCGGAAAGAGCCGCCGCGGTTACCGGCCGCTACGTGCGTGCATTTCCTCCTCGCGCGGCAGGTCTTGCAACTGCGGCCTACCTCGGCCTGGATGCACCTTTTCCCGTAATGTTCGCATGCTTTACAGGGCATGCGCTGCGAGGGGCGCTTTTAGCGGTCATTTCATGGATGACGATAAGTATCGTACTTACCTTTATCTTCGAGGCCTCGTTCATAAATTCTAACTCGGCGATGGTGAATGGGCGTCTTGGTCTCTGGATTCTGATTCTTGCCTTCAGTAAGAATGGGTGTCAGCATCCGCCGTATCAAGGGAAGCAGTAGACGTACAGGTTTCTCTATCTCTGGCTCCACTAGTTCCACCTCTTGAGGACTTTCATGGCTCGGCGGAGTCGAATGTAGCTTGGCGGCCGCTCGTCGAGTCAGCATCCGATGTCCGTTGTCAGACTCGGCTTCGTCGTCTGCCTCGGTTTCATCAAATTCATCGGCCTCCGCGTCATCGGCATCCTCGGCGGGCCCAGTGTGGCCCGACAACTTTCTGGTCTTCGTGAGGGATAGATCGCCAGCACTGTCCGAGTCTGTGTCCACACCATTTGAATAAAGGCCGGACGTGTTCTGCCTGTCGAGCGTATCTGAGCCCAACCCAACGCGCTTTCGTTTTTGAGGGATGACAGATGTCGGGTCGATCTCCCGAGGAAGACCCAGCGTACGCGTCTGGCCCGGAAGGCGAAATGACACCCTCTTTGCAGGGAAGGTCCGTGAGGCTGGCGATGATTCCGTACGCCGGCTGAATGTTCCAATGTCAATGTGCCTCGGAGTAATTGAACGTGCCGGCTCATGCACGTTGCTCGTAACGTCTCGGGTCTCCGACTCGCTCTGTCGCCTACCACGTAGAATGCGATCGATGAGATGTCGTACTTTCGTCGGCGCAACGCTGGTACCAGGATCGTTCTCGCGGTCTTGGTCCGTGTCCTGAACGTTTGTCGCACCCGACGGCTCCCGGTTGGACCCGCGTGCTGGCATCGGCGGGCTACTCTCCGTGGGCGCCGCCACGCTATCCTGGCCGTATCTGCTTTCAGTAGCCTGGCCTGTTGGGAGGGATGGTGAGCGAGGGGATGCGTGCGCCCGTGAGCCGGCGCTCGTCTCTTCAACTTCTTGCGCGGACGCGGAACGACCGGGGCGCGTCGCTGGCACGGCCCCGGTCGCTGGAGAAAGGACAGAGGCCACGGGAGTGGCACTGACGTGGCGATCGTCGGCAGCAGGCCGCGGCTCAGCATCTGTAACAAACGATTGGCATCAAGGTCAGCTTCAAGATCAATACTCTGAGCAGTCGCCCGAGTACTAGCGCATACCAACCTTTAAACTTCCACCATTTAGACTCCCGCGGCACCCCGGGCCCGAGATCTTCATCATCCGAATCGTCCTCCCCGGTTCCCTCCAGCACCGGCACCGCCTCGTTCGCAAGCAGGTGCTCGAGTGCAGGATCGCGCGGTGAGAAGCGCGCGACCCAGTACTCGTCGCTGCGACCGGATCTACTCGCCTGTGCGCGGCGGTAGTGTAGACTCCAGCCGACGGGGTGGAGGACTATGTCTTCGCCGGCGTCTTTCACGCGATTGAACTCGTCGCACATCGCATCCTGCGGTGATCGAGAATACAGGTAAGTCTCGTTTCAACCACCGTACGCGTACGTGCAGATGCCGTGCGGATGGGTCTCATGATGCGACGTACATGCTCGGCGATGAAGTTGTCGAGCCATGCGGCCGTGCTCGGCGACCCCACCGCTTTCCAGGCGTCGAAGGCTGATTGGATGCGGGTGCCCCTGCGCAGCAGAAGCCTTTGGTTTTTCGAGAGCGTGGACATGGACGTCGGCATTCAGTTAACAAATTTCTCGGCGGCTTGGATTCAAGGTGGGTGGATGGGAATGGGAGGACGATCAAGTCGACCGCGGGGTGCAAGGTAGGGCGCATATTTGTGAAGCATCGATAGAGCTTTAGCTCCGGCCACTGACGTCGATCCGACGGAAAGGGCAGTTGGTGCTGTGACGATTATACTGCGACGGCGATTGGGTGGACGCGTGGGGTGCTGCGCACGGGCAGGCGAGGCAGGCGCTGGGCAAAGGTCGCCGCTGCAACTGCACCACGCTCATCCGCTTGGAAAAATCGAGTCTTTGCCCGTACATACCGTCTCACACGTTACAATGTCGGGTGCGAGTCTTTCCAAAATTTATAGCTGTGCTTGAAGCTTGAATGTCCGTTTTTATTTTTATTAGACCCTGCCGCGCAATCTATTCAATTTCTTGACATCAATGACGATAGCTTTGGGTAAAATTGACGATAGAACTGCTATAATTTCTTCGACCACTACAGCACGTACCGCGACATCAAGTGGCTAGTGACGGCCACGACTTATGGCGAACAGCAGACTGTTGTATCGGAATACAATGAAGTGAGTGATATCACCACGGCCGGGGCTTCGTTTTCTTCAAAAAGGAATTCAGGCATTTACTCTCTGCCGAGGACATGCTGATTATCCTTATGGCAAATGTTAGCACCCATCTACTATCCGGTCGCTATGATTTACACCACAGCCAGGTCCCACGGAGAACCCGACCAAAGTCTAGTCACTCGCGCTTGTTTCCTTCTTTGAAGGCTCATAGACTCAAGTACTATTCAAGAAGCCTCGACTTACGCTGGATAGCTTGATGGATATGAAACTTCCGAAATCAAGACAGACCGCGGGTGCGCCGACAGTACCACTGAGGCAGAATATCGATTGCGCCAACTCGCAATACACTAGATTTCCAGTACGAAGGTAGGGCCTGGGTAGTTCTGTTATTTATGTTCCTCAAGCTCAAACCCGAATTTCCTAATTCCAAGTAGACGAAGGAATAAGGACACAGAGGCCAGCCAAACTGCTCCGACTTCTCATTTCGTGTTTCCCCTCATCAGGCAGTCCGCCAAGAGATCCCAAGAGTGGATTCTGGATACTACAATCAAAAAACGATATTAAGGACATCGAATAAGGTGTCTGATGGAAATCTCAAGCAATAGTTGCACTGACGACACACCGTTCAGGCCCCTTCTCGAGAGGCCGATGGTCCGCGACAACAACCACCGCACATACTGCCGCATAGCAAGTCTGTTTTGTGAGATCTTCATCTTTGCCTGTAGGGCGCCTTCCGCCACAAAGTTCAGAGGCAGGGGCGATGCAGGCAACTGATAGCTTAGCACATGCCACAAAGGAAGAAATCGGAGTGTCGTCGAGCCTCGACATTAGCCAGATCTATCATATCAAAATTGATATGGCGGGCGAGACGAATCGAGAGTAGACTCGAGATGTACTATGCCTGAGGGTGAATCTGCTCGTTGTCGAAAAAACGGGATGCATCGATGATTGATGAAGGGAGCTCCATTGCTTGTGACTTGCCTGCGAAAGACAAGGTTGACCAGTTTCCAGATTTTCGATTGAAGGACTGTTATTCACCACGAAAAAAGCAACCGCGACGGGGTATCCACTTGACCCACGAAACGTCGTCTCACCATTGTCAAATCGATGAACAGTGCTGACATGGATGATATGGATGCGTCGGTCGTGTGAGCGACGCAGGCGACCCACACCTGTCAACGCCGCGCGCTGCCTCCCCACGGCTGCCTGAATGCCACACTGCATGGCAAATCTCCGTGGCGAAGCAGAAAGCCTAATTCCAATGCAGCACAACACGGCGGGCTTGCGATCACGAGTGACGCACACGTGGCTGATGTCCAGCAAGATCGGAGCGTCACAAAGACGCTATGGCCAAGGAATGCTCGCAGCCTAGCCAGTCTGGATCAGATCTTGGGCGGAGTCTCGAGAGGTTTCCATACGGGGGCAATGACGCCGTATCTGCGAAGCCTGGTAAGTATACATTGCAACATGCCTGACTGGTCCGGGTAGGCATAGAGCTGCTGCCGTGCGCCGCCAGCATTGAGCCTGGCAAGCTGTTGATCTGTTCAGCATGGCAGCGTGTGGGCGCTGATAACTGCCTCGACCTCGAGAACGCAGGGACGTTTGCACCCAATGCATGCAGTTCTTTGATTGAGAAGAGCGGATTGTCGTGGTCACGAGTCGCGTTCAGGGCTGGACCTCTCAAAATCTGAAACTGCGGCTCCACATCCAGAAGCTGGTCGTTTGAAGCGGAGAATGTTGCGCAGCGATATGTTTTCCGACTCCGGGTGATGGTGACGGTGTCGTCGTTGTCGAGGCCGATGTGGGCCAGCGGGATTGTTCTGAGATGCGTGTCTAAGAGCGGAAGCAAGAGAACTATAGGGGATGGTGTATTGAGCAGAAAGTGAGACGTGAGTAGGACAAGAAAAAGAAAATGGAAGAAGGGTGGGAAGAGGGGCCGCCGGATGGAGCAGGCGTGATGGGATGTGGGCGGCAGAGCGCAACGAGATCTCCGAGAGCTCAGGCCTGGTTCTTCGCCATCGCTGTCTGCAAGGCTCTGCATGCGCATGTCGCCTCTTATACCCCGCTCCTTCTCCTCCGTCCCCCTCTAGTCGCCCCCTCGCTCCTTTCTTTTGCAGTCCCCAGCCGCAGCTTATGGGCATCAATATTCGGGACCCTCTAGTCCAGATTAAAGGTCCGGCACCCTGCCTGTCACCCGTCGATCAGCCACTGACGTCCTCGTACCCCCTTCCGCTTTTCCAGTGACCCAGTCAGTATGCGGCTTCGTGGCCATCTGCATGACCGTCTCTCGCCTGTGGCTCCGTCGCGGACGCTACTGGTGGGACGACGCATGGGCATTCTTTTCGCTTCTCTGGTGCGCTCATAACAAGTCGTGCTCTCGCAAATGCTGAACGATACTTGCAGTCTTCTTATTCAGTTTGTTAGTGTATTCATGCACGTTGAGAACCCAAGTGCGTATGCCTCAAGTCTCTGTTCAGAGTCACCATCACTAACATCGTCGTCAGACGACCTCTCCAAAACAAGCCGCATTGCCGCATACTACCTCATGGCCACGACATTCTACACTGTCATCTGGTCTGCGCGACTCTCCATCCTCTTCTCTATCATCCGCATCGACCCCGACCCCGCCTGGCGGCTGCGACTCCGCTGGATCGCGGGCATCTTCATCGGCGCCCTCGTCCTTCTTCCTCGCGCAGCTCAGTGTGGGTGTGCGAGCCCGAGCCGTCTTGGAAGAACGCCCCGAGCCCGCAATGCAAGCTCAACAAGGAGGTCGCGATCTGTCAGCTTGCCTGTAAGTCCTGTATTCCTGCGCTTCGCTCCAACTGTTTCGAGATCTGGGGGGTTGTGGAGGGCCTTGCGAGTGACGGCTCTACCCTCGCGACACTCGGTAGCCGAGAAATCTCTCGAGATTTCCTTCGTGGAACGGATGTCTCGGCTATTGAGGAAGTGAAGAGTAGAGCTTGCTCTCGCAGGTCTTCCCCAATCACCCTGATAGACTGCGCCTGCAATCATCTTGCAGAGTCGTGTATAGCCATACTGAAGCTCGGGGTGCCCGTGCTGTCGCGTAGCAGACTAGGCTTAGCTGCGACTCGGAAAAGGCCAATAATCGCGGCCGCGAGCATACGCGCGCAGTTGGTCGAAGCACTGAAACCGCGATACGCAGCTCTGCAAAGGAATCGCAGGCGCAATCTATTGATTTCGAAATAGCTATATGTTTGCATCAGAGATGGTGCTCATGGTGCCTGTCTCTTTACAGCCGATGTTATCGCGGACCTGCTCCTGATCCTTCTGCCCCTCCGCCTCATCCACGGCATCAAGGACCGCGTCTTGCGCCGTCGCCTCATCGTCATCTTCTCCACGAGCAGTACGTGCCGCGCCTCTCGCAGCCCACTCAATGCACTAACCCCGCCCCGCAGTCGTCACCACGATCGTCTCGCTCGTGCACGCAGTATACATCATCCTCGGCGGGGGCATCAAAGTGATCATCTCCGCGCTCGTCGAGGACTGCATGTCGCTCTCCGTCGCGAACATCCCCGTGACCGTGACCGCGTTCTGGCGCATCCTCGGCATCCACACGCAAGGCCGCGCAGACGACTCATACACGGACGAGCCGTCCGACGGGCCCCGGTTCTCGACGTTCCGGTTCAAGTCGCGGCTCACGGGGCTCACGGGCGTGTTCACGACCACCGGGGGTGGCGCCGGCGTGACGCGGCCGCAGCTCGAGGGCGCGGAGAGCCAGATCGCGACGACGGACGGGAAGGACAAGGCGGGCGTCGGAGTTGGGCTCGTGTTGATGACGGACACGTACGACGGGCGGGCGCACGCGAAGACGAAGGGCTCGCAGTACGTGAGCGTCGGGTCGCTGCAGGGCGAGTCGCAGTGGGAGTCCGAGGCGAGCCTGTCGGTCGCGGTCGGGCAGGACGAGGCGCGAGACGCGCAGTATATCAGTATTGGGTCTGTGCGGCAGGAGACGGTGCACGATGCGGCGGAGATGCCGATGCCGCTGCGGACGCTGGGGCCTGGAGCGGACGGGCGGCGGATACCGGTCGTGCGGATTGCACCGTGAGGTGGTATTTATTGATTTGGATGGGATATCTATACCAGGGTGGTGTGTATATCATTGTATCTTGTATTTTTTCACGCAAAATCTACGTGTGAGCTGCCTATGCTTATAGGAACTATCGTTTTGATTTAGTTCCACTGACTTGTTCCGAAATCTTACAGTATCATCAGGTCCTCAAGCTACCCACGCGTTTCTTGTGGGCACAGGGATGGACGGAAGAAGAGACTGTTGAAAGGTATGATCCACTCTTCAGAGTTTTGATAACTACTCATCTGGCATCGTAGTCTCCTCACACATGACCTTGACCCCTCGCAGTCGTATAGGTCGCACAAGCTCACCTCCTGCCTGTGCGCTGCATCTCTTGGTACACAGCGTCGACGTCTCCAGCGCCTTGCGACCGTCTGTGCCCCCTTTCAGCGGCCTCCTGCCGCTCAGTGTCTTACCTGCTGCGAGATCGGCAGTGACGGCGCCGTGCACCTACTTCAATGGCAACGTACACCCCCACCCGTTAGCATAACACGGCGGGCCGACTAAACCAATTCAGCCCCGCGACGATTAGACGATATATTGGCACCACGTCTTGCTCGAACCTGTTGCATCTACCTCCACTCGCCATGAGGACAGTGTGTTGGATGACATGGACTGGCGGCATGTCCTGCGTTTGCGCCCAAGAGTCTCGCACCTCAAGCTTGATAGACGTTGTAGTACCTTCGACGTCGATATGATAGACTTATTGTTCAGCTCGATGAACTATTGTGTGTACGGCTTTCCCAAGAACACATATCATGATAGAGGACAGTCTTGAGTCGAAGCGCTGACCCCGGTTGTCAAATGGGGCTACATGTTTGCTACTTTCGGCTTTGGCGCCAGGGCAGAACGCTTGCCGCTTTGAGGCCCGCATGCGCAACAAGCTTGAAAGTTGCGGTAACACTCATATAAAGCATTGCGGCAACCATCAATGTAGATAACTTTTGTACAAGGCGAACGAATAATGATAGACAGCAGCAGATCTCCATTCTCGCGTGAGCGACCCAGAAATGGAGGATCCTGGACGCACAGCCTGTCAGCGCAGCTCAAAAGCCCCAGCACGCGACCGCACCCCGACGTACCTTTTCATCCCATGTCCTGTCTCCCAAACCCCTCTCCGAGTCCTCCGCTCAATCCAACTCTTCCAGACTCGTACTGCGCCGCTGCAGCTGCAGCTCCGTCAGGCACGGGCCGGCATGCACGACCTTGTGCCCGGGCGTGGTGCCGTTCGCGGTGGGGATCTGCAGCGCAAGGGTCTCGTCGCCGGACGGGTACTCGGTGATGTGTCCGAACGTGCTGACGTCGGTGGTGTCGACGGCGATGATCACGCCGTTGCGACCGCCGGCGACCCACGCCTCGTCGGTCGAGTTTGGGAGCGTGATGTGCGCGAGCCCGGACAGGAACACGACGAACCTGCCAGTGTCCGTGTCAGCATCGTGCAAGGGATAAGAGATAGGAAGCGGAAACGGGAAATGGGGGATGGAGAGCGGGGGAACACGACGCACTGGACGTTCGGCGCATTGTGTCTGCCCGCGCTGAAGCGCGCCGGGAGGATGGAGTAGCTCGCGTTGGCGAGTGCGCCGAGCTGCAGCGAGCTCGCGCCAGTGGTGCCAGGCTGCGCGGAGGACACGAAGCCGGGGTCGAGGGCCCAGCACTCGAGCACGGACGAGCCGTTCACGGCCGAGATTGCGGTCACGTTGAGCGTGCTGGGGGACGGCGCTGCGGACATGACGGAGGGCTCGGTGCTCGGTGCGTGCGGTGACTAGGACTGGTGTCGCTGCAGTAGTACGCGTACGGGCACCGGTGGCTGCAGGGCGACGGAGGCTTATAAGTCGACAGACGCAATTTGGTTCAGGTCCGCCGTCCGTGCCATGAGGGTCCCCGATGAGCGTGTGTCCCTGATCTCTGTGCCTGCGTAACATAGGCCCGGTCAAAGATCTGCTTCTTTCGGCGCGACTTTGGGTCGTTCAAGCTTCAAATTGTCCGCCCCAGCCCCTGCCGGGTGCATGCTTCGCACGCGCAAGCCACAACCTTGACCTTGGCCAGCTATGCTCGTCGCCGTAGACGTCGACATGCCAGTGGTACGTGCAAAAGTCGCCGTGCTCTGACATCCAATTGGTCTTCAAGAAGAACGCCGCTAATCGCAACGTTACAGTGTCAGCTGACGTCAGGGCGACCGTCTCGGAGTCGGACATCCAGGATTATTGTACTTATCCACCCCTTCACCTCTCGTCCGAAACTGCCGAAGTCGAACTTCCGGGCAAACTGTAACCGGCCGCAGTGTCTTGATCTTCTCATGGCCTGAACTGGGTACCCCACGATAAGCAATTGTATTCGTGCATGCGCACACACTGTAGCCATCAAGCCGAGGCCAAGCGAACTTGCAGCTGGTGGCGTTGCACACATGCGCGTTCTGACGCCCTTTGCGTGCGATCGCTGATGGCTGGACGGGTTTGTACATATGAACGCGGAGCTCGCCCTGGACGTCCTGTCGCGGGCCGCCGACGGCCTGCGGAGGCTGGGACTTGCCCGTGGTCACTCACGCGCACGAGCTCAGGTCGCATGCCCAGCGAGAAGTCGACACATAGGTACGTATCATAACCACTGGTCTGGCAAAAAGCTTCCGGTGAGCTGCGAGGCTCCTCGATTGATCAGACCGGAAACTGACCGCTGTGCGTCTTGGTAGATTCAAAGGGAAAGACATACCCCAGCCGTACACCCATATCACGTCTCAACACCGTGTGTATGTCTCCACGCTCCTCCGTAGCTGCCACCCCCATGTACGTACCACGCGCTTCTATGCCCCCAGAAGGACATATGACTCGGACAGATCTCGCCGATGCTTCTGGGAAGCTAGCTTCAAAGTTGTCGCTCAAGCATCGACCTGCTGCCCAGGTGCGCGGTTGGCCTCCGGGCCTGGCAACTGTCGCCCTTCTTTGCGGTAGGATTAGGACGGTTCTCAGCTTCAGCCCTGGCGGGTGCAGATAGCTGTCTGTACGTGTCGCCTCGCCGTCCCTGTAACCGCATGCCATCAGGCTGTCGTGCAGAATGAACCCATCGTGGTTGGGGGATGGCGGTTGGCGCACGTTCGCTTTTTGGACGACTGCCAAGGTACACCAGGGGCCACCCTCACAAGTTTGTAATTTCATCTCCCTTCTAATAATACTAATACTTTAACTCAATCCGAAAGAGGGCGCCTGCGTTCCTGATTGCCTTTATCCTCTTGACCTGGAGCGCCAGGTCGAAAGATAGGTCTTGATTGTCGTTGCAGACGACTCGGTTCGGAAACAAGGGTCTTCCGAGGACTTGACTCTTAGCTGCGAGGTACCGCCTGCAGGTCTGTCGTCCCTTCTTTCGACCTAAGATAGAGTTTATTAACGCCTGTTCTAGCCGCTCGCATGACCTTCAGGACATCGCCACCCACGCCCGCATATAAACCCGTCAACCACCTCGTGCTGAGCTGCCTCCGCGTATTTGCTTCCAGCCAGGCAGGTATGCTAGTATTTTCTGCATCCTAACGTTTCGTCGTTTCACCTTTGTCACGGCGGATGATGAGCTAACATGTAGTACTGACGGCAGGTCCGCTCAATATGTCAGACAGTTGACGTCTCTGTGTCATTGTCAAGAACCCCATTTCGCGCCGACGGCGCTTCCTGGACCTGTCTATCCATTGCTGGCGCTTCTATGGCAAATTTGCTTCTAAATTACCCAGATCGCCTGGGATTCCAAGTGACAGAGACATGTTTGGATTCCGTTGCCACCAAGCGGACGATCCGATCCCATGTGGTGCTACTTGCCTAAAGCATCTATGGAGAATTGGACCTGGCCTCCATGCCGCCAGGGTTGCAAACGATCGCGTCCACCCACCCTTGACTCTGTATCATCCTTCCACGAATGTCGACTCTCTCCAAGAATCAAAGAGTTGCGTCGCGGGGGCGCCCGCATCCAAGCAGCCTTCACTTCTTGGATAGCCGCAGGGTCGCTACGTATGGTACCCTGTCGCGGTTGCTTTCAATTCGCGTTGTGGGCTCGGGTAACAGTCCTTCAATTGAAAATCTGGAAACTAGTCCTAGTCAGCCTCTTCTTTCACAGACAAGTCACAAGCGATGAAGCCCCCTTGATCAACCATCGGTTTATCCCATTTCCTTCGATAACGCGCAAATTCATCCTCAGGCGTAGTATATCTCGACTGTACTCTCGCTTCGCCTCGCCTGTCATACCAGCTTTGATTCTGGCTATTGTCGGGGCCTCGGCGACAACACTCCAGTTTCTTCCTTTGCGGCATGTGCTACATCGTCAGTTGCCCGCATCGCCCCGTCCCTGAACTTTGTGGCGAAAGGCGCCTTGCGGGCCATGATGATGAACTCATGCGACGGCGTGTGGAATAGCTGTCATCGCGGGCCATCGCGGTCTCTCGAGAATAGAGTTGAAGATGGCGTCGTCATTGCAAGTGTAATCTGAGGTATACATCAAGCGACTAGATATCATGTTTTAATTGCAGTCTCCGGAAGCCACGAATGATATATCAACATCTTGTGGTTGTCAATGTCTTGGCAGGCTACTCGCGGAGGTGAAATACGGAATGAGGATTTAGCGCAGCTCAACCTACCTTTACCTCGTTATTCCTTCTTCTATATTGGGGCAGAAGACTCGGGCATAGGCTTGATAAATGCAAGACAGTCAGATGCTGCTTCTACACCGTCAAGATACACAGCTACCTTCATGCTAGGATCGGCGCATTGCGACTCTGCGAAGTCTAAATTCGCCTTCGGTGATGACGTTGTCGCCGTAACCGCGCAGCGTCTTGATCTTGGCCTCGCAGGAGGTTTCATACTCATCAAGCTCGCCAACGTCAGCCGGGGCTTCTTCTTGATGAACAACTCAGCCTACAGTTCCGCAAGAAAGGAAATCAACGCGAGTTACCGGGCTTTTGTCTGAGTTCTCCGTGTGAGCGGGCTGTGGTTCGCGGTGCAGCGACGGCTGATGGGAGACCGATACTGCTTTGCGTTTTCCCAAAAGTACATCTAGCAGATCCTTGGCAGAGGGGAGGGGAGAGTTTTTTTTCCGAAATGAATCAAGGGCAGTTTTTGGAGTTCGGTAGTGATGTCACTCACGGTATCGCATTCCGATGAAGTAGTCTGTCGTTCGCTATGATCACCACCTTCGAATCCGTCACGTTGCTCGCTGGCAGTTTGACGCCGCGGTAGCTGCGCATGGTGCAACGGTCGAAGATCACGCAACTGGTCTAATGTCAGATTCACCGGTTCGTCGTCGTCGTCGATATCAGAAAGTTGAATAGGATGAACAACGGAATCTATGGAGATAGCAGAGGTAGTTCAGATACGGCGACAGACAATCTAGAAGGTGCATACCTGGCATTATAATGCGTGAGAGGCGATACTAAGTAGTGGTAAACGTGGTGCAAAACGCAGCAGCCAGCCTTTGCCCAGCCTGCCTCACCTGCCCGTGCGCAGCACCCCACGGGCCCACCCAATCGCCGCCGTAATATATTCGCTTCACCACCAGCTGCCCTTTCCGTCGGATCGACGTCAGTGGCCCGAGCTAAATCACTATCGATGCTTCATAAATATGCGCCTACCTTGGACTTGCACACCGCAGTCGGATTGGTCGTCCTCCCTCCCACCTCCCACCTTGGATCCAATTCCCCGATAAATCTGTAAAATCAATCATGGTGCTTGAGCTCTCGAAGGACCAAAGACTCTTGCTCCGCAGGGGTGCCCGCATCCAAGCGGCCTTTGACACCTGGAAAGCGGTAGGATCGCCGAGCACGGCTGCATGGCTAGATAACTTCATCGCCGAGCACGTACGTCATCTCCTTACCATCTGCATACGGCACATGTCCATACGACAGCAGCAACGAGACTCACCTCTGCCTCGATCGCTGCAGGATGCGATGTGCGACGAATTCAATCGCGTGAAAGACGCTGGCGAGGACATCGTCCTCCACCCCGTCGGCTGGAGCCTGCACTACCGCCGCGCGCGGGCAAGCATGCTCGGCCGCGGCGACGAGTACTGGGCAGCGCGCATCTCACCGCGCGATCCTGCACTCGAGCACCTGCTCGCGAACGAGGCGGTGCCGGTGCCGGAGGGCGCCGGAGATCTAGAGGACGATTCGGACTATGAAGACCTCGGGCCCGGGGTGCCGCGGGAGTCGAAATGGTGGATGTTCAAAGGTCTGTACAGTACTCTACTGCATCCTGTCCTTGCAGGATGTTCTTAAATTCGGTTGACCTTGGTTTGTTCCAGATTCTGAATTGACTCGGACGACGCCCAATGGCAACACCGATGGTGCCCGTAGCTCCGCATCTCTCGAGATCGCCGTCGATCGCTACAGCGATACCGCTCCTGCCGCTCCCACTCTTTCTCCAGCGGCCAGGGCCGTGCCAGCGACGCACCGCGATCACTGCGATTCTCCCGCATCGGCGCAGGCAGTCGAAGAGACGAGCGCTGACTCACGGTCCACACGCACATTTTCTCGTACGCCAGCGGCGCACGGGGATGATAGCTCATTGGTGCCAGCCCGTGGGTACAATGGCGAGCCGTCAGGCGGGTTACGTGACAAGGACCAGGACCACCACCCCGACATCGGTGCTGGGCAGACAAAAGTGCGACAATTGCTCGATCGCATCCTACGTGGTAGGCGACAGAGCGAATCGGGGACGCCAGAGGCCGTCGTTCATGGACGTGCGACGGCCCGCCGCTCAGTCACTCCGGGTCGCATGATTCGCCAGCGCACGCCAGCGGATTCATCTCCAACACGGAGGGCTATTGGCAAAAGGGTTTCATTTCGCCTCCCGAGCCCCCCACGGGCGTTCGACTCTACGTCTGCTGTCCCTCAAAAGCGAAAGCACTCTGGATTCGGTGACAGCGTAGACACCCACAGCATGAACACGTCCAACCATCGTTCGGGCAGTGCCGACGTGGGTTCGGAAGGTGCCAGCAGCCCGTCCTTTGCGAAAAGAAGAAGAGTGCTCGGCTATGGTCAGACTGTCGAGAATGTCGATGAAGCGGAGGAGAGCGACGAACCCGACGAGGCGGAGGCGGATGGCGAGGGCGATTCTGGCAACGCTCACAGGATGCTGACCCGGCGAGCCGTTGCTAAGTTGACCTCGACTCCGCCGAGCCGTGAAAAAACTCCAGTGGAACCACAGGTAGAGAAGCCGGTACCGGTACGTTCACCGGCGTTCTTGGTGTGGATCAATACTGACGTCTACTTCTTGCAGAGGGCTAGGACCCGGAGAATATTGCGCCCGCTCACGGCGTCCGAACTGGAATTTATGGCCCACGCGTCGAATGTGAAGGTAAATCGAGTTGCTCTTTCCATTGCCGCGCTAGAAATTCTGCTCAATGATGGTGCGCAGGTCGTTTCCTGCCAGAAATGTATCGACGACGGGATCAAGTGCGTTCCAACAAGCGTAGGACACAGCTGCAAGGGCTGTCGCAACAGGAAGAAATGCACTCATGTAGCCGCAGGCAACCGCGGTGGCCCCCTCCGTCTGACTCCCAGTCATTTCTGGGAGTCGCTTCTCCGAAATGCTGCACGCCCAATCCCTCCGCTCCCTCCTGTGCCATATTTGTTTCCACTGGACGAGGTCGATAAGTTAGGCGTCGACCATTCAACCCTCATCTCGAAGCTCCGCTATCCCAAGAATATCGCAGAGGCAGAGCAATTCTTGGACGTGGACGAGTTCTCCGGCCTTGCAGCTGGTGCCTCAGGCTCGCAGCCGACGCCCATGGACGTCGACAGCAGCCGCCCGATCAAGAAACTTCCTCGCCGCGGACAGCGAGCGTCTGCTTCGGTGACTGCTACCCCGTCCCGCTCGGCACTCACATCCAATTCGGGCGAGACATCGCGTGCCTTGGCCGTGCTCCAAGATGAAGTGCGAAACCTGCAGCTGCAGGTCTCCGAGCAGCAAGAGATCACGGCTTCGTACGGACAGCGCCTGGACACGCATCACCTACACATTGACCACATTCGAGGGAAAATTCCGGAGATCGCTCAAGGCGTAGCTAACGTGGCGCAGTCGCATCGCAGGATGGAAAAGGAGACGGACAGGATGGCAGAGTCGCATCGCAGAATTGAGAAGGAAGTCGCGGATTCCTGGGAGATCATGCAAGGCACGGCTGCGGCTATGCAGTCTTTGTTGGACAGGTTCGCTATGATGTCTTCAACTGGTTAACTTTCCGGTATGGATAAGTAGTGTATGAAAGGCTGTCATCATGACTGGTGGATCATATTATGATATTATGGTACATCACAGAGAGGGCTTGCTGAAGACACCCTTATTGACTTGAATAAAGTTTTATGGCAATAGCCTTCAAACCATTTGTCTCGCTTAGACGGTGACTCACATGATAAGTACCTAAATAAGTGGGTTTGTCGAGTAGTGGTTGATTGATCGCCGACACGGTGTCCCTCACGTCGTGTAAGAAGCGGATTATTTTCTCCCTCTCAGACTCCACTTATACCGGCCCACTCTTCGAATGCCCGATTTCTCTTACAATCAGAAGCTGCTCATTCGCAGGGGCTCCCGTATCGAAGCCGCCTTCCACGCATGGAGAATTGCAGGGTCTCTGCAAAGTGCAGAATGGTTGGATCAGTTTGCCGTCGAACATGTATGTCGATATGAGGTTCATGCACACCATCGCCCACCGTCTGACATAGGATTGCATTGGACACTCAGGAAACTATGTACGAAGAACTCATGCACGTCAGGGATGCGGGCGAAGCCGCCGTGCTGCACCCGATCGCTTGGAGCCTCCATTATCGTCGGTCGATGTCCGAGCCCTCGTCCGACAGCTGGATCGTTCTGGTCTCAGCGCAGGATCCTGATATTGTTGAGATGCTGGAGAACGAAGAGGTGCCTGTGCCTGATGGTACTGAAGACTTCGAAGAAGTTGATGGGGCACCACAGGAGACGAGATGGTGGAAGTTCAAGAGTATGTCTTGATTTTCTCGTCGATTATCCTCAAATCCCACTGGAACCAGCTATAAAATTGAACCGTTTTCTAGATATTGTACAGAACTCAGCTCCAATTCCAGATGGCCTATGTCCACAGTCGTCATCCAGCTCGAGCGATGGCGATCCCCAAGACGATTCGAACAGTCCCGATGCAAGGCACGGGGAGATTCAGCGCGGATCACCTGCCACTGACTCCCCTCATTCGTTGACTCTCGTATCTTCAGCTCCAACCAGCAATAACCTACAGCCCATAACCAGCACGACTGTGGATGCCGCGCACAGTTACAAACACCAGGGATCGGCTGTCTCCGGTATCAAGAAAGTGACCTTAATCCTCCCGCCTCGCCCGCCGCAGGACGAAAGACTAGAGATGACCTCCAACGCTACTAAGAAAAGAAAACATGCTCAGAGCTCATCTAGATGTGCTGCTGACAGTACTGCCACGATACCGGTGTCAAGGTCCGAACCTTCCCATTTCAAGCAACGAAGAATTTCAGATGATGCGAGACGCACTCAGGACCCTGTCGCCTGCAGCGGAGATGATGTCGAACATAAGCCTGATGGTCAGCGACGGAAAACGAGTCAACAGGTGAAGCGCTTACCACGTGGACCAGCACATTTCACAAAGGTCTAACACCTGTCACTTAGAGGCCCAAGAAACGGCGGTTCACAAAGGCAGAATTGGAATTCATGGCCGAGGCGGCTAAAGTGAAAGTAAGCCCAATTAACTATTTCATCTGCGCCCGATGAAATGCTGACCTGAGTTGCTTTGGCCAGCTCGCGCCTTGCCAGCGATGCAATGATAGCTTGCGGGAATGCATTTCACTAGGCATCGGGAATAGATGCGCGAACTGTCATCAACTTCGGCGAGGGTGCACGTACGTGGCCAAGGGAAACGTTGGTATCCACTGTCGACTCAAAGACCCCAGCAATTACTGGGATGTTTTGCTCCGGAATGCCGAACGACCACTCCCCGTGCTCCCTGCGGTTCCCTACTTATACCCACTGCACAAGATTGATCGGACAGGCATCAATCACATGGTCCTGATCCAGAAATTGCGCCGACCGATTACTTACGAAGATGCAGAGCGTCCGCTTGGAGAAGCCGAGATTTTCGACCCTGCGCTGGCCACCGATATCCCGGGCTTGGAGGTCGAAGAGGACTCGGAGGAGACACCCATGTCTCCCATTCAGATTCCCCGCGACATTGCTCCCTATGGTGAACCAACGTGGCCATTCACGGAGGATACTGCGCGGGCTATCGCTGCTATGAAGGACTTGTATCAGAAGGAGACTGCGGTGCTGCAGGGTGGGCCAGGTAGTGGGTCGGCGGAGATCATACAGTCCTTGGTCACCGAATTTGCGACGTCGAGTGCACGGGAGTTTCTTTTGTAAGAGAACCTTCTTGTTTCCCAGATATCAGTTTCTTGTCTAGATATTAGGATCGATCAGGTATAGGTTGTTATCCATGGCTATATTAAATAAGATCACTACACCTGTTTCTACTCATGTGCTTGCTTTTCGTATGGCCAGTCGTCGGAGAACATTGCCGTAGACTCGTGTTGAGCAACGCGTTGAATTGCGCACTAGTACTTACTGCTTCAGTGGGGCGTGAACTGCGTCTGTTTGATACGGGTCCTTGAGCGAGTTCGACAACACAACCATACATACACCACATGCAGGGCCGTCTGGTTTTGAATGCTACCGCCAGGGTTGACATGTCTCTGCTACAGGCTACTTTCAATTAAGGTCATTCTGCCAAGGATACAGCGCGAGATAATGACATACCTCCATGGTCTGCTGACCGTAAGACAGCGACCCATACAGCGACCCACAGACTTTGAAATCCATCAAGCACATTTGTCAGTACATTGCAAAGCGTTAGAACAAGCGCCTACACACGCTTGTCACCCAAGCTCGCCCACCTGACCTCGCTGCGCGAGCCTGAAGAGTGTCATGCGCAGCGGCGCATGATGCCGACGCAGACTATGCTATACGCAAATCCCCCCTATCACAGCAAGCATATAAAAGTCCGAGCTGCCGGCATGCGGAGGACGCGATCGTATATATGTGAGCCCAGAGTAAGCGTAGTGGGAAAGCGAATCCCAATCACCACATTATGCCTAACCGCGACGGAATCACGGAGCGCGTTTTCCAGTCGCCGTCGAAGTACGTGCAGGGCCCGAACGCGCTGAAGAACGCAGCGAAGCACCTTTCACATCTCGGCCGCGCGCCGCTCCTGCTCTGCGACAATATCGTCTATGGCATCGGTACGCACCAACCACACATCCTCCCCCCACAATCTCAAATCACCACCGCCACCCCACAGCCGGCAAGGAGCTCACCGCGACCCTCGAGGACGCCGACTACAAGCTCACGCGCGCCACCTTCAGCGGCGAAGCCACAGCCACCGAAATCGCGCGCCTCGTCGCGTCCGCCCGCACCACATCCTCACCCACCGACTTCGTGCTCGCGCTCGGCGGCGGCAAGACGCTCGACACGGGCAAGGCCGTCGCGGCGGAGCTCGGCGTGCCCGTCGCGGTGGTGCCAACGACCGCGTCGACGGACGCGCCGTGCTCCGCGATCACGGTGCTGTACACGCCCGAGGGGCAGTTCGCCGGGGGGCTCGTGCACGCGCGCAACCCCGCGCTCGTGCTCGTC
>SEOQ01000525.1:0-19884 GCA_004679275.1 Dentipellis fragilis
TGACTTATGGTGCCTATAGAATTAGGTACATCTCTATGACTGCTATGGCTGCTATGAAACACTTCATAGCAGACCACCCTTGTTCCATAGTAGCCATAGCCAGGATAGCTATGCCTACAGCTATAGAAATCTTAATTTTTTCAGATGTGGTAGATTCCCTACACTCGTGGAGGATGGAGTCTTGGGATTGGGTCCTCCCGTATGCGTCCGCATCCTTCCTCGCATATACCCTGATTAGTGACGCTGTATATCTCGCAGGGATTCGATGACTATCCCTTCAACCCGAATGCCAAGAGACAGCACTTGAACCCCCCGTTCATGCAGAACCTCCTCGCCGCCAACGTGATCCCCGCAAAGATCACTGGTTGGAAACTGCCTCGCACGAAGGACGTCGGCTCCGTCGGCTCCCTTTCCTTCGGTGGCCCCAATTTCGCCCACGTTGCCCCCCCCCTTCGTTACCGTGAAGGCAGCCGCAACTAACGAGAGAAACCCCACGCCATGGGGAATTTCCGTCGATGCTGTATCAATTAATGGAGCCGTCGCCATTTCTACGCCCGTTCAAGGCTTCGTAGACTTCGGGACCACGCAAATTCTGATGTCCGTCACCGAAGCCGACACGCTAAATGAGAAAATCCCGGGGGCCAGACAGGTGTCACCGGGTGAGTGGATCATCCCTTGCAACACACAGGCGGTGCTGGCTTTGACAATCGGAGGCGTGGTCTGGCGCGTCGACCCGCGTGACCTTGCCTTCCAGCCAGTTGACTCTCCCGGTCTTTGCAAATCCAACATCTCCGGAGATGTGAATGCGAAGGACGGACGTGTGACTTTGGGCGGGGCGTTCCTCAAGAATGTCTATACGGTTCTTAATGAAGACAGTCTTGAGGTCGGGTTAGCGCAGCCTCGGTAGAGGGAGACTGGTCCATAGCATGATAATTTATGGTACTTTGACGACTGATGTATGGCAAACATGGTGTTCAAGTAAGTCGACATCGACCCCAAATCGTACGGTCAGACCAAGTCGAGCGCGTCGCCAGAGGATCCGCTGCTGAGCCAATTCCGTACAACCCTAGTGACGTTCACATCCTACTAACGCCACATGCATATCACCAAGTCGATGTGGTCGCTGCTCGAGAGAAACCTATCGTTATAGTCATTCTGTATCAGGGACTTGGCAGAACTCCCAGAAAACTATTAAGGATCCCACGACTCTGATGGTATTGAAGATACTGTAGTTCGTGAGCGACAATACATGCAACTAGCTATAATCAGCAACGACCCTGTTTCAAACAGACACCGTACTCACCTAATTCACAAAAATATAGTACACCCGATCCATATCAACCCGTCACGATCCTCAGGGAACATCTACCCGCTCCATATCGCCGTCGTCGTCGTCTTCATCGTCTTCATCGTCGTACTCCTCCTCTTCGTCCTCCTCCAACGCAGCTTCGGCCTCAGCCTGCAACTGGGCCGCCGCGGCAGCGTTCGCAATCGCCTGCTCCAGCATCTTCGCCTGTTCGTCTGACAGACCGTACATAGATAACGACGGCATGTCCGAAGCTTGCATTTCCTCCACGTCCTGAGAAGTCGAGGAATTCTCCTGCGACGGCGCGATCGCTTGCTCCCACTCCACCCCGAAGCTTGACGGACCAGGTTCCGATGCGTCAGTGGGACGACGCTGCCCCGCCGCACCCGCCGCCATGTTCTGCATCTGTGCTCTCGCGATGATGCTCGCCAGCGTCGCTTGCCCACCAATAGCATCGGCTGGAATCGGCAGTCGAGGGGGTAATGGTGCTCCCATCGGAATGCCTGGCAGTGCCACGCCCGATGAATGCGACACACAGGCTTGTAACAGTGGATGCAGCGCCAGGACCGCCAGCTGCGCAGTCTGTAGCACCTCTTGCCGCACCTCACCCTCCTCGAGCCCGTCTGGCCCTACCATAGCCGGCGCTCCCCCACCTGGGTATGGTTGGTGCATACCTGGGACGCCGTTCCATATCCTGGACCTGCGGCCCTCGCGCAGCTCGCTCTCCGTAGGCTTGTCGACTTCGACCTCGATGATATCCGCATCGGCACATTCCTCGTTGCCGCCTTTGCCACCTCCCTTGCCTCTGACACTCTTGAACTCTATGATATAAACCATGAGCCTATGCACTGAAGATCAGACATTGGAGACGCAACCGCTGTGGTATACACTGCGGCAAGCGATGCGCGACGGCTGTACCAAGAAAGCTGCAGGCCAGCAATGAGTACGTCATATTGAAAGGAGGAGCATCACATACTCCGATGGTAGGCTCTTTAGCTGCATAGCAAGCCTCGTCCGCGACGCCAGCCGTGTGCCAAAACGCCGGTCGGATGTCAAGAGGAGGTATACCGTACTGGGGCGACGCCAGCAGTGCAAATGCCTATGCCGGCGACAAAGGTCGAAAGTTCATAAGCATGAGCTCACGCAGAATACTGTCACCAGCGGCGCCTCGACTGACCTCGGGCAAGTGTGCGAGCGCAGGCTCGTTGTAGTGCAAGCGCGCCCGCAGCGCGTCCTTCGTGCTCGGCACCGGCGTGCGCATCCGCACGCGACCCTCCTCGAGCCATGCCTGGATCAGCGTGCGCCACGCGTTGTCACCCTCGCCGAAGAGCGCAGACACGGCGCTGTCAGTGAGAGGTTCCGTGCGCGGCTCGGGGAGCAAGGACGGAGCGGGCGAGCATCTCACGCGTGAAGCCGTGCTCTTTCACGAGCGGCAGGGCGAGCTGCAGCAGACGTGCTCTGTCGCACATAAGCAAGATAGACAATATCAGATTGTCAGAATCATAGCAATGAGGGATGCTGCAGAGGGCACAAACCTCATGGTGGCCATGCTAGTCACGGTTTGATTCCGAGGTCGTCTTGGAGATCAATCGCATCCTGCGGAGTCAGAGTGTCCTAGACAAGAGCTAACAGAATCGTTAAGGCTCGGTTATATGCGTTGAAAGCAGCCTGTGGTGTCCGGAAGAGGCAGATAGCTGGAGATATTTGAAAGGAAATCCATACGTCAGGGAGACCTCCTTGCGGCGCACCCACTCAGCACGCCACTTCGTCCACTCCCGGTCCAAAGCGGCGAGCGCTTCCGCATCGACGAGCGGCGTCCTGGAATGCAGAGGTTCCAGATGTTTACGAAGTTGCTCTGCCTGAGATAGTGACATCGCGTCGTTATGACTGTTGAATACACGCAAGCTGGTTAATTGCATGCATACCTTTATGCTCGTTTCGTCTATTTGAACTGCAAGTTCCGCATCTGTAGGCGTACTTTTGAGTTTGGATAGTTCTGCGCAAGAGTCTCGTCAGTACGGGATAGGTAGAAACCGGAATGAAAATCGAGCGTGCCTGCGGCGGCGGCCTTGAGCTCTGCAGTGTGAACCTTTGTTTTCCTCTTCGCCTCCGCGTCCAGCTCAGAAATTTTGTCGTCCGGCATGGTATCCACCGTGTTCTGATTGGCAACAAAAAAAGGTTGTTTTGCCTATGGAGACAAAATCGCACGCATATATGCAGCGATTGCGCCCAAGGTGCCAGATAAGCAACCGTCCCCATACACGACGCGTCGATATCTGATGTATGCACCTCGGCTTACCGTATGTCTTCTGCGTAATCTGTCCCTTCTCGGAGAGAGCGAGTAGGATCTTCTGCGTAGCCGTCTTCGGGACCGCGCCTTTCAGATATACATAGATTGCAGGTAGATGCCGAAATATATCTGTGGTCATGCACAAGCGTGAGAGTAGCGGGGGATTGCCACCTGGGGTCAGGTGGCCTTCGGGAGCCTTCGGGGCTTATATGTATGATCAAGTCTCAGCCTGAGCGCATTCTTCTCTTCCTCCTCCATGAACCACTTCAATTTCACCCTCGCAACAGCTCAGGATCAAATTTTGCATTGATCTTCCGACCTGTCTCCTCCACCAAACGCACTGCGGGTGCAAATACAAGGGGCATCGGCTGCCGAAGATGGGTGGATCTAGTGAAGAATCGGGAGTTCGAATGGACACGCTGGGGTGTCTCTCTAGAGCAAAGGTGAGATTTCGCATTCTTACCGTCTTCTTACAGTGTTGATCAGGTGATTATCTGACGGAGGACATGGGTGCTGCTCTTGGTGGCACTAGAGTATCGCCGAACAGATGCGACCGGGGCGTGAAGAGGCCGAAACAGGTGACATTCAGCACGGTGGCAACAGAATGGTACAGTTCACGAACATTTATCAATTGATGCATTAACCCGAGGTTTTCCATGAAACCTAGATGGCCGTCTGCCCAGCGTAGCGCCCCGCCCGCCGTGCACGAAGGTGACGTCGCATCACGTCAAATACGGCTGCTCAACGTTGTTGGTTCCAAGACAAAATAGTATCCGCATGCCAAGCACTGCTCGACCATCTTACCTCTCGAGACATACGGCGAAAGCGAGACTCAACATCACATTCCCACCGACAAACGCACCTCGACGGCCCTTCAGCTGCCGTCGCTCGGACCCCGAACAATCACGGATACTACACCCGCCTCATCCCTATTCAAGTCGAGACAACGAGCTCCACGAGTTCAAAGTACAAATGCGCCGAGGTCGATCGCTCGAAACGCACCTCACGCGCCGCCCAGGGCACGACACGCAAGACATTTGGCTCGTGGATAGCGTGCACAAGCCTCGTCAATGCGTGCACGACTGACGACAGATGCAATATGGCCACCGTCCCAGGCCAGGCTCACCGTTCGTTCAGACCGAGCTCAACCGCAAGGTAATGAGCTTGTGACTTGCATGCATGAGCACTGCATAGTTGCGAACCTGACTGCGGACATGTTCGTTGCAGGCCCGCATACACACGCACTACAGAAGCAGGTTGCCGTGCACTCGGGGACTAAATGACGCCGCCGCCGCCATGAACATATCCGCGCACAGCAACCCTGGTCGCGGCCATTCTCGCAGATTAGCATAACTATGATTTTCTCAAAAGTGTGAAAGAGCGTCATATATTCATGTTACTTTCAAGGTCTAGTACAGCTAGCTGGCCTAGTGGTAATTATGCTCCGCAGAGCCGTGGTAGTGTACCGCGCCCTACTCGTGTTGTCGCCTTCGCACCACGCTGTTTCCTCGCGCTGGCGCACCTACATCCTCCTACTCTCGCACCCGGCCCTTCTACTTTTGCCGGATCACCGCCCTCACCCTCGCCGTTCCCCCATATTCGCGCCTGTGCACGTCCACCGTCGCGTGCGCCGTCACCTTCCCTCATACCTGCGCCGTCCCTCTCAAACCCATTGCGCCATGCCCCCGCCTTCGTGCAGAGCACACGGAAAAGGGGAAGGGAGGAAAGGGAAGAGGACGAAGAGGTACGCCATTCGTTCGTTCGTCACTGTCCATTCCTTCATGTTCATGTACTTGCGTTTTCGCGCCCCCTCTCGCGCCCCCTCGCCCCCGCCATCGCATCATCATCTGCGCCATCGTCACCCCCATCGAAACCATGCTCCCCGAGTTACGCCCATATGCCCCCCCCGCTTGCGCCTGCATCCGCCTCTGCGCCCATGTTTCCGCTGCCCGTGCCCGTGCCCCGCCCGTGTGCTCATCTGAGCTTGCTCGCTGCATGCTTGTATGAAGTCATTTCTCTTGTACCTCAATTAGATGAACATAATATATCATTGTGTTAGCTTTATGGTGAAGTACTTGAGAGCGCTCTCAAGCCCTAGCAAGGGTGCCGAAAAGATGTCCGGATTAGGATGTCTGAATATAGCAAGTACAGATGATACGCGATCTTTGAAGCTGCCTCACGCGGGCCAAGACGTCTCAAGCTCGTCAGAGCTTGACGCGCAGAACTGTTTTACTGATGCATGATCGAGGTATGCGGAAGAGTCAAGCGCCCACAAAAGTTGCAGCACCATGACAATCATGATGTTCTCGTCAGTGCTCTTAGGCGCAAGCGGGCCTCCACCGTCAGTGCATTCCTCAGCAAGCTCAGCTATACCAACAGTGGCGAGCCAAATCACGCCGGCCGTCCATTCCTCGTTGCCGCACAGGGCGACAATGTCGAAATCGTTTCCAACAGAAGCTCTGTCCTGTCGATGACACATGAGCTGCTCGAACTCCATCTTCTCGAGCAATATTATCTCTCTGTTCATCGGTGACTTCGTATCAGAGAGGTAACCGATTCTTTTGTGTCCAAGAGGTGCTAGCGCATTGATTGGCATTACCCCGTACTGATATCGAGGACGGGAGAGGTCTCGGAGCGACTCGGATGCGTCCTTTACAAACCGGATTCCGACGAGAAACTGCCGCTACCGAACCTCGAAGTGCTACAAGCCTCAGGCCTCAGGAGCATGCATAATCTCTATGCTCTCATATGAAGTCAATGCAAGATTCAGACCGTTAGCCGTACAGCGAAGTAAATCTCCATCATGACTTTACGTAGAAGTATGCCCGGTGTACAGTCACAGAAGCTCAAATGAACAAAATATGCTACACAATAAATTCCACTCTCTTGATAGATTACGACTTGGCTTTTTGCCTATAAAGTCCGTCAGCCGGTGCACTGAAGAGGGAAGGAAAGGCAAGCCTCGTACTGGGCGGCGGGGACGCGCTGGCTCACGAGCATCTCGGGGGCAGAGAGCGTCGAGCATCTGAGTGCGGCGCGCTTCGCAAGTGGGTTGTTCACCGCAGGCGGCTTTGCTGTAGCAGGAGTGGTATCAACCTTCGGAGGTGCAACGGGACCCTTCCGTGGATCTGCAGTAGGTGGTGCACCAGGTGCCTTCTGCGGCGCTGCGACAGGTGACTTCTGTGGCGCTGCGACAGGTGTTTTCTGCGGTGCTCCTGCAGGAATGGTATTGACCTNCGGAGGTGCAACGGNACCCTTNNGNNGAACTGCAANAGGNNGTGCNCCAGGNGNCTTCTGCGGGGCCTTCTGCGGAGAAAAGCATTNCTAGGAGTATATCGCCACGTTANCACCAANTTCCGCAAAANTCGATGGAGAAGTACAAGCAAACGCACCTGGAACAGACCGAANTNCTTCNTAAACAGTGGNAGCTTCGCTGTCTTNTCGAAGACGCCGAACAACGCGGCAGTCGCGCCGACGTGCNCGTCGAGGCCCGTGCTGACGNCGACACATGCTTGCACTGCCGCGNTGCCTGACTTTCCGGCAGTGCCAACGGTGCGAGAAGCCTCGAGGTCGANGCCAGTTATGTNGAGGGATNCAGAAGTATCNAGGTCAAGGAAGACGCCTGTCACGCCCACGCNGCTGAGNNCANTGATACCAACTGTGAGCTGGCGTTCGTCGATGATAAGTTCGATTTNAGCAGTCGAAATGTGANGAGAAGTGTACAGACCNTAGNAATGAGATGCGCCGTGANGTTTGTGGNGCCGGGGAGCTCAGGGCTTGTAGAAAGAGTAAGGGCTGGCGTTCGANATGTTTAGTACTGGTCNAAACAGTACAAGACATGACGTACTGNTGTCACNAGGTCCAAATTTACCGGTANTAGCAGANCTGCCAGGCGGGAACTCAAANNGGACATTNGAGNNCGTATAGGAAATCCCGGTAGTCAAGTCGAGTTCGAGCTCGACATCACCGGCGACCTCAGCGTCCACGGTGAACTTTGGGCCGAGAGAGAGGATACTAGAAATACGATCAGCAATGCGCCAGGATGAAAGTAGCGGAGAGAACAAACCCAGGGACATTGAACCCNNGNATGNTCGGAGNAAAAGANTGGGGATAGCGTCGGACGTGAAAGGGCCCTGCGCTGTCGCCTTCGCCGTCAACGTGCCGTCAATGTTCCCNTCCAATNCTANCANTCATCAAGGGTCGGTATAAGTCCATTGGTTAAGGATGAAGGACNNCTGACCAACGAAGAGGCTGAAATCATCGANCNTGGGCGGGATGACGGTGCCCACAGCAATGGCGCCCAGGANGATGTCTACATGGCCTTNGGTATTGATANCGANGTNAATGTGCCCGTNTTCGACCGGGCATNTTACATCCAGGTCGACGAGTGTCTTGNNGACGTTGAGGTCCACGNGNNGTGGACCAATGATTCCCCNCTTGTTGAACTTGTTNAATAGCTTATNCTTTACCTGTCCACCGAGTGNTTTCATCTTGTCTGCGACGGCTGTAGAAGATANGATGGTTGAGTTTCGTCACGAACGCGCGAGACNAGTCGNACGTACACTNNGTGGNCGCAGCCCGTATGTGCTTCATCTCCATAACGGGTCGCGAGACATAGCGGCGCGTCTTTGCAGNTGCCGTAGACGGATCGCTCGGGAGATTCACTCCCTGTACGGAGAACGAGATCTCTCCGTGCCTGTTGCANAACTTANCATCGACACTTNAGAAGTNAAGTTAAANAGGCNACNCACTGAGANACNTTGGCCGCTGCAAANTTGGTATCCAAAGCCAGAGTATACACGGTCTGCGTCGTTCCGCCGCGCCCGAAAAGCGAGCGCTTNNCTGTGGCGGGGATTGTCTGATTCGTTTCGGTTATGCTTGCCACACGTGCAAATGGCATCTGGCCACACTACGCGCCATTTAATAGAGTCAATATACATCTTCGCCATTACTNACAAGAATAAGAACTTACATTCTGAGGCAAGCGNACGAGTGTATCCTTCGCGCCATTCTGCAGAAGNTGGTCGCAGGCCGCAATNGGGCTTGTGCACACCATCTTGATTGTCTGGTTCATTTTATTGGCGTCGCAATNCAGGATCTNCCATCCTGCCGCCGTCGTTATGTCTGATATCGCATTTGGCGAGCCCGTCTGGTAAGTGTGCGGTCGCGATCAGCAGTAGAACGCTAAGGATAGATACGGAAGCGCGACGGACCACTTCGACCGTAGCGGAGGCTCCGCTGTTCGCAGGAAGGTCATACGAACATCGCCCTTGCGTGCAGGGGACGGACCAGTCGTTGGCTGCGAGTGCTTGTGTGCCCACCAGGGACAGAAGCGAAGCGTACGCAACCAATTTCGTGAACTTGAACATGGTGGCTGAGTCGTGTCGAGAAACTCAAGAAAGAAGCAAAGAACGAGAGTGAATCACCAGGATTGAGGAAATGAGGTGTATGCCCCCATGCCTTTATATCTTGGCCCTGCAGCCCGTATGGTCGGGATCAACGTCAACGGTTACAGCTGTTTCGAGATCGATAGACCGCATCTTCGTTTCTTTTGCATAGTCGCATATCACAGGTTTCGTGCCCCGACTAAGATCCGCTTTCTCCTATTCGGAGTGATACGCGACCATGCAAAAGGAATATACGTGCGGTCTATCGTTCTCGGAACAGCTGCATACGTCTGGGAGGTCGAGTGATGATTCTGGTCTGCTCGCCTCAGGCCATCAGTACTGTAGTCGTGTCCTGAAGCCCTGACGGCCCTGAAGAACGACCTTTCAGGGGTGTTCAGGGTGTTCAGGGCATTCAGGGTTTAATGACACTTAGAATGGGTCGGCTGCCCATGCGAAGCAGACCACCGCTATTCCGACTGCACACAAATATCTTGTGATCATATTGTGGCTGTGACCTGTGCTCCGCATGGTACATTGAAAATCAATCAAATACATAGAAAGACAAAATAATACGACCCTTACTGCCAAGATTGAGTTATACTAGCCTAGAAGCCAGGGATCCGAAGAACTCTTAGGCGCTCCCTGCGAGACACAGGGGTCTCTGTTCTACACAAAGGTCAGTGTCTAGTATCTTCTGCAGAGCGGCGGAACATACTGACCTATTTCCGCACTCTAGCTCTGAACACCGACAATTCACCCACCCTGCGCTTGCGTTCTGAACTGAGCATAAACGTTCTGGCACGCGGAATGCGCCTTGTCGTGCTGCCGACAGGAAATCGTGGATGGTGGATGCAAGGGCCTCAAGGGCCGTCGGAGGTGACACCGGGGGAGGTTCTTGAGGTTCTTGCGGCGCATGAAGGGGGAGCTCGCGCAGCCGGACTTTGCGATCCTCAAGCGGCGAGCGCGATCCAGTCATCTGACCTTCGACAGGATTTGCTGAGGCGACGCTGCGCGGCGTCCCTGGACCCTTGCCAGCCACATGCTTCGCGAGCACACTGGCAATCGACAGGGCAACTCAAGGCCGGGGGACGCGACGACGACGGGGGTGCGCATGCGGCGCGGGTGTCAACGGCCGTGACTTGAGTCTGCATGAGCCTGTATCACACACCCACAGAGTTTGCCACACACCCAGCTCTTACCGGGTAAGAATTAGGAACATGGATGTAGTAGTCAAGGTACGAAAATGAAGCGCTCGCCGCGTTGGGTTTATTGTTGTTACTACTTGTACAAGTTGAATACGCGACCGACCACATGGATACTCTTGTCACGTGTGCGTGTCCTGATAGAGAACGCCAGCCTTGTTCCTTTCTCCGGAGGAGGAGGAGCAGGGGGAGGAGCAGAAGCAGGAGCTGGAGCTGGAGCTGGAGAGGAGGTAAAATTCGGGGGAGAGCCCTTTGCGGAACGCGCTATCCGCGCCACCCGGGAAAGGGAGCGCCACCGCGGTAGTACGCAGTCACTTGCGAGCAGCGTGGCACTATGATATCCTCGAGCTCCGAGTTCGAAGGCCTCACAGGCTACCTCTCTCCAGCCCAGCGAAATGGAGTGTGCATATATATGTATTCGATTCCAGAACCGCCATCATATATATACATCAGTAGGATTGGCGCATGCATGCATGTGTATCTACTAAGTATGTAGTCTCGCGGTATGTACCAGGCCTCGCGGAGGCATTACATTATTCTGTACCGCGCCGAGACCGTAACGCGTTTCCGAGTCACGGTGGTGTGTAGTGTGGTGTGTGACTGTGTATGGGTGTAGGTGTGGGTGTATGTGCGATAATAAAGAGTGTCGTTTGGTTTTCTGAGCAAGGCAAGACGCGGCGGCCCCCGTGTCGAGAATGAGAATGAGAAATGCGGAGACGGAGGAAGGAGGAAGGAGGGAGAAGGGGGTGGGGCCCGGGGTGGATTAGATACTGTAAATGCGAATGCGCGGGATTATGAGGGTCGCTTGTGTAGGGGCATGTCGTATCATGAAAGGTGAAGAGAAGGATGCGATGCTGTGGATGGTTGTGTGGATGGAGGTGGTTGGGAGACTTGAACTTGATGAGTGATAAGGATACAAGGGTGAAGCGATAAACGAGAAAATGCGACGGGTAAATTTGAACAGACAGCGACGACTGCAATGGCGACGCATTAGAAGATCGAAAGAGCCAGCGGAAGCGTACATACCAAACACCAGCACCAGCACGTTCACTCTGCCTCCTCCTCGATGGCAGCGAGCACGTCCTCAAGCACCACGGCTTCCGCAAGCGCGCTCCGCTTCCTGAACGTCGGCGAAGGCCGTGGCGGGGGTACGCGCGACTTGACAGCGCGACGATCGCGGTGGCGCATTATGAGCGTCGCGACGAGCTGCGGCATGGTGTAGACGCGGGGCTCGGGGCTCTGTGTCGCGGCCGGCGGCGTCGGGGACGGCGGGAGGGTAGGAGAGGTGGGGGGAGTGCGCGGANCGTCCAACGAGGGGTGCCACAGGCGTGACGTCCATGTTGATGTCCTCCTCCGCACAGGCAACCGGCGCTGGCGGAGCGGGAGCTGAAGGCAATGGCGGGGCGTCGAGCGGTGCGGGATTGCAGCCTTGCTCAAGCAGATGCTGCCCTAGGCGGTCTACGAGCAGGCGCTCTTGCACGTCGAGCTCCTTCCGGTGCTCCTGCGGTACGTCTCCCTCCACGTTCATGCGTCGTCCCTCCAGGTCCGGGCTCTCCGAACGACGTGAGATGCTGCGGTGCACGGCGGCGGCGAATTGCAGGTCCGCGACGACGCGTTTGCTCTTCCGCACGCGTTTTGTGCTGCGTGTGCTCTGGCCATCGACACGGAGAATCGGATGCGGGCTGGCGCTCTTGGAGGCGCTGGGCTTGCGGCGCGACGCTGTGAAGAAGAAGCGAGGTATGCGTGAGTCACGTGCGATACGCTTTGGCTGGCCCGCGATTGCGGAAGAAGTGATTGTGCGGCGGGTGTGGATAGATGGGAGGATAGAAGGCATAGTAGAGTTTGGAAACTGCGAAAGCGAAGCAAAAGCAACAACACGCGGGATAGAGAAGTGAGGAATATGGAGAGTCGGGAACAAGGTCGAGATATGAAGGGAAATGTTATGATTTAGGTGGACAAAAGGGGCGGGGAATGAAAGGGACGGGATTGTGGACGGTGGCGAAGGCGAGAGTCCGGACGTGGACGTGGCCCCAGAAAGCGCGGGGGTGATGCTTACCAGGAGTGTGCAGTGGCGTCTGACACCGCCGCCGGCGACCCTCTGCAGGACAGGCGCGCTTGGCGCGTGCAGCCGGCACGACATCGATGTCCTCCAATGCAGCCGCGAACGGGTCGAGGTCGTCGTACGCGGAAATCACGTCCTCTGGCGCACACGGGAACGGGATCGCGCTCTGGCTCGACGTGGACGAGGGTGACGCGCTGGCGCTGGAGAGCGCGACGGTCGCGGCGGCCTTCTTCGAGTCGAACCGAGGATACTGCTTTGTCTTTGTCTTCGTTGGCGGCGCGGTGCCTTTTGAACGCTGCGTGTTCGTGCTGTCGCCCAAAGCGAAGAAAGACTTGACTTTGGAGCTGTCGGCACGGACGATAGACTGAAGATAATTGGCAGTATCCGTGGTGCGGACAAAGGACTGGAGATAATGCATGGTGTTGGTCGTTGTCGTCGGTGTCTGGCGGGAGGGCGGGGGCGGGGAAAGAGAGTGGGGATGGTACTGGGTTATAAGGCGAGGTGATGGCGTGAAAGGCCGCAGGGGCGTGTCCCCAAATACAGCACGTAAATAGACACAAATACTCCCTCCCGCGCAGCAGACCTTCGAGTCTAGTTTACTTCCGTCCATGAACCCTCTTCTATCATTCTATGAAGCTCTATCGCAGATAGTACGCCTCTGGCGTGCGCCTGTTGTGCATGTTCCGGCGCAGTGCAGCGATCCATATCAGCCGCTCGTACTATCCCAAACAACGCGTGCGCATCCTTCCCGAGCCGACTTCCTGTACACCAATCGTTGCCGACCCAAATTGCAACACTTGTCTTCGGACGCGACCTGACACGCGATTCAACATGATATTTCCTGGAGACACTGTCGCACGTGACTTTAACTTTCTTTCTTTCGCTAGGGCCTCGACTAGATCTATCTAGTCGGCCCTAAGCTCCGTGTTGTAGACGAAGAGGAGGAGGAGGAGGAGTTTAAATTCGGGGGAGGTCCCATTGAGGAACGGCCCTATCCGCGCCACATGGCACGGGCGCAGTACCACATCGCGGAGCACCCACGTCCCATCCAATTTATTGTCACATACAGGGAAACCAAGGGTAAATGAACGACACAGAAACATGATAATCTACACAAACAGCGAACATCTACCCAACGTTAGCCTGCAGATCCAATGCATGGAGTGAGCAATGAGCACGGGAAAAGGATCCACAGGTGTACCGGGAATGCGAAAATGCGAAGACAAAGTCGGCTGGCGAAAGGCAATTGGACGGCTCTTGGTTTTGCGCACCAGTGCTGGATCATCAAGTCTCCTTCGAGGTTCGGGATTTCCGTCACTCTTTCCAAAGCTACGCAGGCACACACATCGCACATCGGCTCCTAAACGATACATCTCGATCCTGGAGAGATTGTTTTGAAATGGAAAAGAGCTTGCGGTGAGAGTCGCGCCGTTCAAGCGGTTATTTACCCCACAATGTGCCTGGGTCGTTGTGGCGTTATAAGCCGTAAATCGATAACCGGCCTTGCAGACCGCTGCGATGCTTGTCACTCTCGACTCTGCCCCTCATGCAATATCAGACACTCCCTCCACCAGCTGACCGTCGATGCGCCGATGGCGACGCCCCTTGCACGCGATATTACGGCGTCGAGAGACCGGGCAATATCCTCTGATGCCTGGCGTGAGCTCTGCTTATGTCAGCGCCAGCGGTACGTTCAGAAAGAGAAAACTTTCTGTTCTTCTGCTTCAGCGACCATTCATTGCCAACTTCAAAGTCCACCAGAGCTGCTTTTATCCTAGCAAGCTCGGTCCTCTATGGTCTCGTAATTCGTCGAACTACTCGATTACAAACCCACGCTCCTTGCTCGTCTGATATATTATGGCTTCCGTCCCGTGTGAGTACATTCATTGCGTTTCTTCGTACTCCTCATAGAACGTACTATCTAGCTCCGTCCTTGCCTATATCTTCCCCTCCATCTTCGTGAGTCTCTTTGTCAGCAGTGGTGCTGATTGACACCCTAATACCTGGTTTAGGCCCGCAAATCCACCCTCTTCTCCTTCTCCTTCTCCTTCTCCGTCTCCACCGACTTCCACCCCTCCCCCAACTTCGACCCCTCCTTCGTCCAGCACCACAACCACTTCTTCGTCTTTGTCCAGTAGCTCGTCTTTCTCGAGCTCTGATACCACAACTTCTACAACCAGCTCAAGCTCGTCGTCATCGTCAACATCTTCGTCGACTCCGGTCTCGGCCAGTACCCCGTCGTCAGCTGCTCCCTCTTCGACCGCTCCCACCTCGTCGGCCGCCTCCCAGACGGTCTCGACACACTTCCAAGTTGGCACGTCTAATGGCATCGTCTTCACCGAGACGTCTATCGCGACCATCAGCGGCCCCACTGCGTCCGGGAGTGCTGCCAACCGATCTTCTGGAGGGTAAGTCCCACCACAGCTGCCCAGCCGACCATCAAATTCACATACCCAACCCCCACCAGCTTCTTCCACAACAAAGGCGCCGTCGCTGGCGTGTTCACCGTCGTCGGCCTCGTCGTGGCCGTGATCGCCGTCGTCCTCATCACGAGCGCCGTCCGGCGACGCCGCGCGAAGAAGTTCGACAAGGAGATCGACGAGGCCGCCGCCGAAGCCGCCGCGGCGCACGGGCCCGACTTCGACGACTACGACTACACGTCCGGCAACACGGGCTACGGCGGGTACTCGGACGGTAGCCACGGCACATTCGCGCAGCCGCCGATGTCGCACAGCGGCGAGGCATACCGCATGAACGAGATGGCGCCGCAGAACTACTACAGCGACGCGTCCTCGGGCACCGGCGTCGGCGCAGGCGCGGCAGGCATCGGCGCCGCCGTCGGGGCCGCCGCGATGCAGCGCGCGCGTAGCAGCCGGCGCGACACGCAGGACCCGTACCTCAAGTTCGGCGCCGCGGGCGCGCCCCGACCCCGCCCAGTACGACATCCCCCCCGACCGGGCCCGACTCGACGCTGCGCTACCGCGGGAACGCGGCGGGCGACAACCCGAGCTTCGACATCCTCGAGGCAGCCGGGCTCGGTGGAGTCAGCGGCGGCGACCCGTACGCGATTGGCGCGCGGGCCGTCGATGCACGGGCATGGGCATGCCCGACCCGGGCATCGCGCGCAACCAGTCGCTCTCCGGCCGCGACGCGCTCAGCAGCGAGAGTCACTACTCCGGCGGCAGCGGCCAGATGCCGCAGCCGCAGGCACAGCAACCCTTCGCGTCGTACTACACGCAGCCGCCTCAGCAGCCGCCAGCCCAGTATGCAAATGTGCCGCCCCAGCAGCCGGAACCGTCCCCGTATGATGGATACCTCGATGCGTCGCCAGGCATGCCGAACCCGCATTCGCCTGGGATCCCAGATATGCCGCGGGCGTTGACGCCCGAGAGCGAGGAGCTGCCGCCACCTGGTGGTCATACGCCGCTGCATGAGCACGATAATGAGCACGAGGACAGCCAGGATGAGGACGACGACGACGGGTACGACAGCGGCCGGCGTGTGTTGCGCGTACGTGTTTCATTTCCATCTATCTGTCTGGCTTCTGCGGGTGCTGATTGTGATTCTGATACCATGCAGGTCGCGAACGAGTAAGCTTTGGGATACCCTAGTTCGTATATCCTGGCACTAGCGATTACCCACATACCTGTGATCTGCGATCTGCGATCTGCACGTTCCCTATCTATGTATGGACGCGCGTCCGCCTGCGTCCTTGCCGCTCTTTGCTTATATTTAAGTGACCCCACCCCATCCCCATCTCCTTCCGCGTCGCCCATCCCTGCTCCCATTACCCTTCTCGTTTCCTCCTCCTTGCTCTTGGGCCCCCTTCGATTGACAGTCGACCTTCCTGGGACTTACATGATGCGCCGCGTACTTACTTATGCATATTTGTCTTCTATGTAGTGTTGTGGTTGTGGTTGTGTGTTCAATAACGTACTTTCTGTGCTACGTGTATGGTATTCCGGATATGCGGTGGCACGTATGCGTACTGCGCTGGATAATGTTTCTTTCTTCTTTTTTGCAGGCTGTGACCTTTGAGGGCTGGGGTGCCGGGGCTCGAGGTATAGAGGATGGACACGAGCGGCTGCTGCAACCTGGACTATGGCCTCTGCCGCTGTGCGTGGTGCAGATTCGGACGACGAGGTAGGGTTGTTTTACACGTTGTCGCGTAAACTCGGTCTGCTGTGGGGGCCATGCAGAAGCCTCATGTCTATCGACACGCTCTTGAGCGTCAGCTCAGTGCAACCCAGGCCTCTTGCTCCCTTCGGCTTTGGTATTGACCTCCAGGATGTCAGACCCTCCACCCGCTGACGAAACGACGATGAGGTACGTCTTAGAATTGTACAATTCGTACATATATGCGTCTTATGCTCACATGTCTAGTGTCGCCTTTACCACTGCTGAGTCGCCTGGGCCTCCAGTGTTCGTTGTGGTACACTGGCAAGCCGGCATCGTCACGGGATCACGTGTAGAGTACCCAATTTCCAGGGCGCTCGTAGGCGCTCGTCTGCAAATGTTCTCTTCCTGGCTGGTTCTCTTGTTCTCGAGCACAGCTACCGCCTAATGCCGAGCATCTGGTATCCTGCCAACAGGAACACGCCGTCGTACTCTCTTCTTGTATCAAACTCGCTGATGCAGAGTGCGTAGATGTTTTCCGTGCTGTGCGTCGTATCATTGGGACTACCATTATTGTGACAAGGTGTTGGCATTCGGGCTACGTACTTGCGGTCATCCCTGGCGACACAATTGTGTCCTTTTAGAGACGAACGTTGCTGTTGTTCGTAAAAGGTTATAAGTGAGTTGCTATACCGTTCCTGCACTCCTCACAAATCCCCCTGTCCCCACCCGCGTTCCTGTTGCTTGGATATCGGCATGGTTAACGTACCAAGAAATTCATCCGACAGCCAACATCTCGCGGAAACTTGGTCCTCCGAGTGGAAGGTGCGTGGCTCGCCACATCACGATGTCCCCCGGCTCAATAGACTTCAGCAACATTTACGGTTCCTACTGCACGCAACATGGACGATACTTGCTCAGCCTATGACCCTCTTACAACATATATACGCGGGCCTGTGTCTCATTAGCTTTCGCATATGGCTCTTCCTCTTGACCGTCCTGCTTGTTGCTTCGCGCGCTTTCGACGTATCTCACACTGGCGGTATTCGTTTCGAGGAGCACACTTATGTCTTGCCATCTAGGGCTCGCATTCTTAGAAGAAGGCCTCGCGTTCGCTTCTTGCCAAGACATAGACCGTACGAGAGCGCACCGAGGCCGGATCATCCCGCGGTCGAGGTCACAGTGGAGAAATCTAATCGTGGCCACGAGACAGGAAAAGCGGCACGGAAAAACGGCGACCCTCCGGAAAATCAACAAGCTCGGCATAACGCTGCTGGGAACTCAAGATCGGCTCCTGGTCCCTCTACAGAGGTCGACCCATGGGTATGCCTTTTCATCATATAAAAGGCCGTAGCTCAATTTTTTTCCGGCAGGCAAGCAATGAAGCTGGTGGAGATCCTGATGAGTCCACCACTCCTGGCTACACGAACGTCCGGTCCTCTGCCGAATCTGCTTTACTTATGTCCTCGACCCAGCGTAGCCCCCTCAGAAACCCGTGGGCCGAACCGCCGGCGACACGTCGCCCTTCGTCAATGATCACTGAACGGGACGTGCGCTCTCGTTCGCCGCATGCATCTCTCTTGAAGTCCGACCGACCGCACAAGAAGCATGTTTTGCGTAAGCTCGGCACTCGCATTCTGTACTCGCTTCAGAACCCCTGCCGCACCCTTGGTAGGATAAGGATCTCATCACTAGTCTGCGGTGGGTGCTTGCGTTCAGACCTGGATTCACGTCCAGTGAGAGTGGGTTTCGCGCCTGAACGGATGGTACGACCCGTGTCGCGACGCGTCTCGATCGATTCGGTGCCAGGATTTGGATCTCTAGAGCGCGACCAAGAGTATAAGTTCGTCGGAAGCGAGTCAGAGCGGTACTTGAAGGATGCGCAGAACAACATGGTGTTCCGTGTCGACAGTGCAATAAATGAGGGTGGGTACGGACGCGTGCTGCTAGCCACCGTCGTCAAAGACCGTCTGCGGACGAACTGTAGAATTTCTATAACGAGAGACGAAGACTCAGTGAATAATGGGGAAATCACTATATATGGGGCACGATGTACCTATAACGAGAGACGAAGACTAAGGTACATCAGAATAGAGGCTCAACGTAAGGTATAAGAATAGCTCACCTCAGTGAATAATGGGGAAATCACTGAGGTGGTCCGGAGTACGGCGCAGATACATATGGTACGAGAAGCGAGCAACTGTACAGTATTTATGTAATCAAGCCACAGGTACGAAATGAGCACGAAAGAATGACGCAAAAATCACGAGTTTAAACGAATGACGTGAACGAAACAGAGTAAGCAAAAGAACGTTACGGTTTGCAATTCCAACACGAACGTCCGGCAGGTCGCGCTCAAGGCGTACAACAAGGAGTACCTGGAAAAGAGCCTGGATCTGTATTATGGGCAGGCAGCAGACGTCGCTATCGGGCAGGCGATTACTGAGCATGGGGCGAAATGGTTGATGCCAATTTGGGGCACCCTGGAGGATGGCAAGAATATCTATATCGCGATGGTGGGTGTTTCGCGACATCTCTTGGCTGCTTTATTGATGAAGAGGGTTTCAGGAACTGTGCCGAGGTACCCTCGCTGACCAGATGTTTGACCGGCCGACGCAAGACCGTCTGCCTATCTGGACTATCCGGACCTGGTGCGCTGAGCTGGTACGCTTCATCTACTCTACAAGGGGTCTTCGAGATTATTTAATCACTTTGGGTTCACGTTCAGGTACTCGCAGTAGAAGAGCTGCAACGCCTGCACATCGTCCACCGTGATTTGAAGCCTATGAACGTTCTTATCGACGCCGACGGGCATCTGGTCATCACGGACTTCGGGTTGTCTACTATCAAAGAAGCAACGAAGAACCAATTCGGTTTATTTGTCTCGCGTATAGATGCAGAAATCTACTACGAGAATGTAGGTACGGACGGATACAAGGCGCCTGAAGTTTACCAGGCCCCTTCGCGCGGGTATACTTACGCAGCCGACATGTGGTCTCTCGGAGTCATCATCTTCGAAATGTTCTGGGGCGGGGTGAGTCCGCTCATCTTTCCATGCGATGTTCTTTGCCTTGACCACGTTTGACTTGTAGACGTACTTCAGCAGTAATCCCCGTGCAGAGCGGGAAATCCAGGACGAATTGTCCTTGTTGAAGGACATCATGTCATGTGTCGACCCCGAGGCTTTGGAACTCGTCATCGGCGTACGTCCTTCCCCTAAAATTCTCTGAGAACTAGAGGCTGATTGAGAGCAGCTTCTTGAAGTGGATCCGCTGCGGAGATGGACCTCGATTGAGCAGATTAAGAAAAGCAAGTTCTTCCTTGGCATGTCAGTCCTATTCACTCCTTCTAGGGTGACAGCGCACTAATCCGATACCGCCAGAAACTGGCATTCCCTTGAGAACAAGGTGACCAAAGGTAAGCCTGTCCTCAACGCCTTCCTTCGTGCTCGGCTTAAGGTCAGACTATAGGGCCTGTCATTCCGCCACCGCTTGTGCCCCGGGGCACTTGGAAAGAAGCAC
>SEOQ01000526.1:0-19877 GCA_004679275.1 Dentipellis fragilis
GGCGCGGGTGTGCGGGAAGAGGACGGGTATGGCTGGAGCGGCGCAGCGGGCATGGACTGCCGCGGAAGCATATGGTTATAGAGGCCCCCCGGCGCTGGAGGATGCGTCGGGCATGAGCAGGAGGCCCGAGTTCTGTGCGCTGCGTCCGCCGGGCTGGTGGAACATCGAGCCAAGGGAGGGTGTGTAGCCCTGAGCGATCTGGTGTTGCGACATGAGTGACGGGTATTGGATAGAGCCCATAGACGCGGGCGGGGGCGACGTGGTAGTTATGGGCGGCAGGATAGGTCTGCAGAGCCGTGGACATGCACGTCAGTCAGTACCGCAGCGAGGCAGGGAGCCACGTGAGAGACACGTACGTGCGAGCAGGCCGTGGTGCGGACTCGGTTTGGCGGCTGTAACGCACGGGCGAGGTAAGTTGCTGCGGCAGGCGTGCATGCACGATCGGACGTGCAGCGAAGCATGGCGAGACTCACCGGGTCGGACTCTCAAGCGGCATCTGAAGGACCGGGCCGCCGCCTTCAGAAAGGGAGGCCGTAAACACAGGCGCGCGGGTATTTGCCGTGGACGCGACAGGCATCGCGAGCTGCTGCTGGGGCGGTGGCGGCTGCTGCGCTTGTGGCGGTGGGACATTCACAAGGGGTGCACCGGAGCGCGCTGCCTGCGCTGCTGCTTCGGCTTCCTGCTGCCTGCGCGCGATCGCCCTCCTGCTCACGCCGGCGCGCTTCTTGTCGCTGGCGCTGTTCTTCGTCGCGGCGTTCATACTCGATCCGGCGCTGCTCAGCACGCGCCCATTCTTCCTGCTGCTTTGCGGCATGCCGCCGACGCTGCTGTTCCTCGTCCCGCCGCATCGCGTCTTCGCGTGCGCGTCGTGCGTTTTCCTCGTCCTCAAGAGTTTTGCGATATGGGGAGGGAGTGCGCGCTTTGCCGTTACCACGACTGCGATAACTAGAGGGTGTAGACGCGGAGCCGGAAGATGGTGTGAGGGGTGTAGTGGCACCTGGGGAGGCATCGGGGTAGCCACGAGAATATACAGCAGGGTACGGCGAGGTAGAGGTTGAGGGTTCCTGTTCTTGCCAGGCCTCGTATCGCTCGAGCAGGGCCTGTTTCACCTCGCCGAGGCTGTCTAGAATTTCTTGGCCATGCTGGTGGATAAATTGACGTCAGCGGCGGGTCACAAGACAAATAAGATGAGATAGATGGAGAAGAGACCTGTCGTAAGACCGGAGACGATGTGGCAGAGTGGACATGGCGGAGCAAGAGAGTATATGCCAATTCTGAGAGAATGAAATAGAGCTAGCGGTCAGTTTCGCTGCTCTCGCTATGGGAGTTCTGTCCTTGAAGACAGGGCGCAAGAAAAAGCATGTCTGAGGATAAACAACGCGTGGAACGTGTAGGATGGCGCTGGCTAGATGACGCGATGCCGAGATCTCGATGTCATCAATCCTGCATCACAGCTTTGACTCGGACACGCTGGCGAATCTAGCATCAGGACACAGACATAGGAGCGCGTCGGGTAAAGGCACACCTAGACCCAGTGGTCCAGACAGTGGTTCAAGCGGCTCCATCGCCACACGCACGAAGGAAGTGGCGGCATCACCCCAGTGCGTATGCATCCGTCCAGACAATCGTAGAAAATGCAACATCAGAGGACCCCTATTCCACCCAGACATATTCTTGAAGAATAGATGCCATCATGGCAGCTAATTCTTCCCACAAAACAGAGAAAGAAGGAGAGCCAACAGGCGTGCGCACTCACCAGGCCCATATTATGCCGCTGTTGTGCATTCAGCAGAACCTTATAATCCTCATGCGTCGGCATCTTCTCAAGAACAATTCGCGCCGCCCTCGCAAATTCCACGAACGCACTCTCGAGGTCGCCACGTTCGAGTGATTGCTTCGCCGAGCTACGGAGGTGCTCGGCAGTACGGAGCCAGTGTTTGAGCGGCCTCTGGGGATCCCATGAGTCGGCTTTGGCGCGGTCTGCGAGCTCTGCGATTGAAGGTGGGCGGGAGCTGGACTGTGCGTATGGTGAGGACGCAGAGGGGGTCATGAGGGCGGGGAAGGCGGGATGGAAGAGACGGGAAGGAGTGAAAGCGAGAACAGGCGCAGCAGCACAGGATATATCAGGCAGGTGCACGTGATCTGTGGCTTCGCTTCTCGCTTTTTGTGAGTGCGATCGTGCAGAATCGGTTTCATTTACGTGTGGTGGGAGAGCCTAGGTATTGCCGGACCCCAATAGTTAATCCACTGTACTTGTGCGTGGGGAGCGAACGAACGTGGCGAGATACCAAGTACAGTCTAAGAGGTTCTGATGGTACATATTACACTACAGGAGGGCTCGGAACGGAAGCAATTCTGCGAAGCCGGAGTAGCGCCTTCCAAGTTTATGCACGATCCTACTACGGTAGTTCACAAGCAACATCGTACGGATGAGCCAGAGAGAATATATGTGTACTTACAGGTAGCTGTGCTGGAGTACCAAAGGCACAGGCTGTCGGTGCAGGGAGAAATTGGGGTGACACCAACTATCAGCGGCGTAATGAAGTAAACGGATGATCACGCCGCGACCGAGGTGGGGTGCTTGCGTGGGGGTCCGAAGGCATTTAAGGGTGTGTTCGGGATTAAGCGGCAACAACCGGAGTCGAAACGTGGGGGTAATCATTGGTTTGAAAAGGCTTGAAAAAGGCCTTAGACGTTCGGATAAGATATGAGCACACACTTCAACGGGATCACCGCGGACCGCCCTATGACGTACGTCTGCTTGCGAGTGAGGAAAAATCAGTATCAATGTGTCTTCAGATTAGCTCGCAGCGTGAAGAGCAGGGAAAGATAAGAGAACAGAAACTTGGACGGACCGAAGTCAGTCTTACGTTAGTCGGGTCAGTTGCGACACATGGATGTACCAACGCTTATTCAGAGCATTACAGCAAGAATTCTCGCGTCAAATGGAACTTGGTAGCGAAGAAAACTCACCAGTAGTTCGTGGCCGATGCAGCTGTAGATCCCTACTTACAGTACTTTTTGCAAAAGGAAGGAGTCCAGCAAAGCGTCACGGAACGAAGCNATCAGAGAACGAAGCCGTTAGACAACAAGGCCAAACAACTTCCCCAATGGCAATTCTGATCACGGGACCAGTATAGACCATGACGCTGTGAAGCCTCGCAACCNCGCCCTCCTCTCCTCCTCACCCTCTCACCATGCACTCCTCGCCTGACACCCTCCCACCGTCAGCCGCCATCACCTATGATGCCGCCATTGCATTCTTCAAGATGATTCTCAACATTTTCTTCCGAGAAATACGCCCGCGCGGCGCGTTTAACATACCGCTGACAGGCCCGGTCATCTTCGTCGCAGCGCCGCATCATAACCAGGTGCGTTTTACAACTCATAATTAACCTGAAATGATAATAAATACTTCTACAGTTCCTGGACATGCTCCTGGCGCTGGTCGTGCACAAGGAGACGGGTCGCAGGGTCCAGTTTCTCGTAGCGGCGAAGAGCATGCACCAAAAGGTCATCGGTAATCTCGCGAGTCTCTTGGGCAGCAGTAAGTCACGCACGCACACATCTGTATCATCTGCCAATGTGTATAGTCTCGGTCGTCCGCGCCACCGACCATGCAAAACACGGCACGGGAGTCGTCTATATCGACTCGGAGGACCCGTGCCTCATTCGTGGAGTGGATACCGCCTTCACCACGGAGTTCACTCCAAGAATGCAAATCATGCTTGCTCGCGCGGTCGGCTCTCCTGTCGCCGAGGTCGTCGAAGTTATTTCCGACACGGAATTGCGTGTCAAGAAGGAGCTGAAGGGCACCGCACGTGTGCGGGAGAAGGTTGCCGAGCTGAAGGAGAACGGAGTGAATGGGGTTGAATATAAGAGGTTACCTTATGTCGACCAGCAGGACATGTACCGGCACGTGTACCAGCGTCTCACCGAAGGCGGCTGCATCGGCATTTTCCCAGAGGGTGCGTCCTCCTCTCCCTCTCTGTCTGCATAACCTAATTAGCGAGTAGGTGGTAGTCATGACCGCACAGATCTCCTTCCACTCAAGGCAGGCGTGTCTGTCATGGCTCTCGGTGCCATGGCGAATGACCCGAATATGAAGGTTCAAATCGTACCTGTCGGTCTATCCTACTTCCACGCCCACCGCTTCCGCTCGCGTGCGGTCGTCGAATTTGGTTCTGCAATGGAGGTGCCTGCTGAGTACGTCGACATGTTCAAACTGGGCGGGCCACAAAAGCGCGAAGCTGTGGGCAAGCTGCTCAATATGATCTACGACGGGCTCAAGACCGTCACAGTGCGCGCGCCAGATTATGATACGCTTATGGTTATCCAGGCGGCGAGACGACTGTATCATCCACCGGGGCAGCATTTGACACTCGGTCAGGTCGTCGAGCTGAACAGACGCTTCCTGGCTTCATACGACCGCTTCAAGGATGAGCCTCGCGTGCAGGCTCTGCGGACACGTGTATTGCAGTATAACCGCCTCTTGCGAGATCTCGGTCTGCGGGATCACCAGGTTCGGGCGCTGCTTTGTATTCTGAAAATGCGCGTCTGAACCAGCTGCTACAGGTACCGAGAGCACAGAAGGCGAGCTGGAAGACACTCGGGCTCTTCTTATACCGCTTAGGCCTGCTTAGCGTATGGACGGTCCTCGCGCTCCCTGGTGTCATCCTCAATGGCCCTATCTTCCTCCTCGCGTCCATCATATCACAAAAGAAAGCCAGAGGTATTCTCCTCCCTTCCCTCTCCTCGTCACATGTTTACACGCGTTTGCAAACCAGACGCCCTAGCAGCATCGGAGGTGAAAGTCGCAGGCCGCGACGTCCTCGCATCGTGGAAGGTGCTCATCTCGGTCGTCTTCACCCCAATTCTATACGTTTCCTACGCCCTGCTCGCAACATCAGTCGCCATCCGCGCGGGTGTGCCACTCAAGTGGCGTCTATGGACGCCATTCCTCGTCATCGCCGCATTGCCAATGATCGGGTACGCCGCGCTCAAGTTCGGCGAGGCAGGCATGGATGTACTCAAGTGCGTTCCTCTTTCCCATTACTCTCTCATCTCCTACATAACAACACCCAGATCCCTCCGGCCGCTCGTAATCACACTGGTCCCAGGCCAGCAGCGCGTGTTGAACAAGCTCAAGCGCATGCGCGAGGACCTCACGAACGAGCTCACGGAGGTGATCAACGAGTTCGGGCCGAAGATGTACGACGACTTCGACAAGTTCCGCATGGTCCCGTCCGCGAGCGTCCCACCGTCGAGCGGCACGCCGGGCATCTGGCGCCGCAAGAGCGGGGCCGGCGCCGTCGACGCGCAGGGCAACTTGCTCGTGCATCCCATGGTGCGTGCTCCTACGCTTCTCTTCGTGCAACTGGGCGAATGCTGACTGGATCTGAACGGCTGCAGACGTGGCTTGATGAGCGCTTGTTCGGCTGGTCGCGCAGCGCGACGCACGGGACGAGCGCTTGGGCGGGCGGTAGTGGGCGCAGCACGGATGCGAGCCGTGCGACGAGCCCGCTGCACTCGCCCGACGGGTCCGACGACGAGCTCGGCGATGCGGGCGACTATGATAATGTGCTCGGCGTGCTTCGCGGGCGTGGTAGNCACCATTCGTCATATGCGGATCTGCAGAAGCTNCGGATGTCCGCGACGACGGCTGCGGCATCCGGNGAGGGTGTGGGTACGGGTGCGGAGGAGGGGTTGAGGCGACGCGAGGGTAAGGGAGCATGATCATTGTTTGTGGAAGCTGTGTTTTTTTTTTTTTCGATTCGCTGCTCGCTACTCGGACGTTCTGCAATGTTGTACTTAGCTAGAGAGGGGCGTATCCTCTGCATCCACGCTAACTTTGGCATCTTCTTACCTTACTCTCTTCCTTTTAGGATCTTATCCTCGTGGTGTCTCTCGCTATTTCTGGTCTTCTTGCTCGTTGTCTCACCAGGTTTACATGGTCGTTGATGGATGGGGTATCCCATAGTTGCTGTATTTGTTTTTGGGTCCGGCCATGTCGCCGTGGTACACGTGTCTGTCTACATGCGATGCTCGCGCTGCCATGAGTAACTAGTAACTCGGGACTACGGCTGGCCAACGATCAGTTGTCTACAGCGCGAAAGCCCCATCACGGTCTTCTAAGTGGAAGGTCGCTGTGACAAGGTCGCGAGCGTGGACCTGTCAGTCGAGGTGCAGATAAGAAGCGCAGGAGTTTCACTTTCAGGGGAAAGGTCCCTTTGAATACGAACTAGCAAAGCTGTCAGGCCACTCATTGCGAGTAACTTATGCGTGTTTGTGATGTGTATGATATGTATACAATGCGCAATGCGCAGACGAGTGTAGGGTTGCGAATAAGAGTGCGCGTAAAGCAAAGGTAGCATTCGGGTGAATGAATGTGTGTATGTGCGTGTTATGTGCCAGCAGAGAGACGTATGCAGGCATCAGATGAATGTCTCCGATCGCGAAAGCGGGAGAGAGTAATATCAAACAAACGCTGTATATACTTTTGGCAAGACGTACGCAAGTGGGCCCTGAGAACCCAAAACCGAAGCAACCACAAAACCCAGAATCGAAATCATCCAGTGGCCCCGTGTCGACAGATGTACCCAAGAGCCGGAGCGAGTGAACGAAACAGAGCAACAGAGCACTGGTAGTGGTCATTCGATGGTGTGTAGAAGGATGACGCGATGGCGGGGCAGTGGGTTGGAAAGTAGAACTGTTGTCTAGATGCCGGTGGGAGATATATGGTGGGAAGCGAACTGAGAGCGTAGATCGGTGGCACAAAGACATTGTGGCGTGGCGGGCGGGCGGGCGCATGGAGCGAAGGAGAGAAGTAATAGCGGGGCACGAGAGGAAGCATGTCGAGGATAGAGGAATGCGAAGAGAATGGGTGGGCTCCGGAGGGGGCGTGAATGAGGGCGAATGTACCCGAAGAGCAATCGCGGGTGAGCCGGCTGCAGAGGATGGTGCGGTGATAGCGCAGAGATGCGATGAAGTACCGAGGAATATATGAGCGCACGTCGTTGGCATGGCTAGAGAGGGAAGCGAGAGAAGCGGTGGTGATGGTGGAGCAGGGGGGAAGGTATAGGCGGTGGTCGACAGTCGGAGAGGGGAATGGATGAGCGGCAATAGACGCAGCCGCGACATGTGCAGGGCGGAATGACGGTGTAAGAAGTGGAGTGGGGAGAGCATGAGAAGGAGCTGCACAGAACAGAGAGCGACAGTCATCGCAACGGTAGGCGGTACGATGGTGGACTTGAGATGTGTAGTCGGACAGTGGCCGAGTAAAGACTGAGTTCACAAGGAGAAACGCTGAAAACGAGTGTGAGAGTGAAAGCGAGGGAGAGTAGACACATGAGAGTAAAGACAGGAAGGGATATACCAGCTTCGAAGTTTCGAGGTCCTCTTGGTAACACACGCATTTCAATCCGGACCGATACTTCAACTTCCGTTCCGACAATGCTCAGAAACGTCGGAACGCGGGTGTTGCGATTGACTCAAGGCGGGCCGCAAGGGCTAGAGCAAATTCTGGAAGAGTCTGGAGTGCGGCTGTAGGAAAACGGAGACGGCTTGAGACAGCGAACAAGACCGCGGGAGTTGCAGCAGCTGGAACTGGTGAGCGTCTGAGCGGAAGCAGGAAGACGGAATCAGATGCAGACAATATGCGTACTCACACTCAACAACCGATTGTGGTATCTTCTCAGAGATGCCTGAAGGAAAACATATCAAAGGCATGGGCAGGTTCGTCAAAGAAGCGGGCGTAGAAAGGTGTTCCGATGAAAGACCCAGCTGTGGACATTCTGTATCCACAAAGACATCAATCTGGTCGGTCTGAGAACAAGAATCGTCGACAAGTAGTCTTCGGCTATTGAAGATAAGGGATTGACGAGGAGCGGTTGCTAGTGACTGAGTGCAGTACCATCGTCGAGTATCGGTTTTCCTGATTTAGGCTCCGCTTCGGGAATACCCGAAGCGGATTCAAAATTGCGGGCGCTACANNNGCCCATGCCGTGTTGTCGGGATGTCGAGAACTTCGGCGCGAGCGCTTGTACAGCATCAATGTTTGCAGCGCCGCAGCTCGCCGCAGTCTCCTTCTGCCACCAGTCCCTGCTCATGCTCATCCTCGCTCTGACTTCGTGACCAGGACGTATCTATTAACCTCAAATGCGACAAAACGGAGAGTACATACCTTTGAGTCAACATCCAGGGCAGGGCGAATTGGATGATGAACCACGACTCGAAGGCAGCCATTACAAGCGGAAAGGCGTCTTCGGCAACATCACTCCAATTCTTATTCGTTCCGCATTCTTAATTTCTCTCCTTAGCTTTGGAATAACCCTCTACAGCCTCCACTTCCGCTCAATACCTTCGTTTTCCGAACGCATCTATGATCTCGATGTCTCTCAGCTGCGCCACCCCAGTCTCTATACCGGCTTAGAACGCGTTCCTGAAATACAGCTTTCTATGGCTGCAGCTGCTCTTCACGAGAATGCTTCAGATCCGGAGGCCCATGCTGCGCCGCAGGTCGAAGAGGCAGTAGAGCTGCCTGTGGGCGCAGGTCGAGCGAGCACCGTGGCGCGCGTCAGTTCGCGGTACCCAGATCGTCATTTCACGCAAGATGGTTGGATTCTGCTCACAAAGGAGGTGCGTTCCCTGGGGAACTTGGAGTTCTAATTTATGTCGAAACGCTCATTCGTGTCCGCATAGGACACAACACTCATGACATTCCGCACACCCAACACGTCCACCTGCAAATTCCATCTTTCCTTCCCCACGCGCGACGTACTCACCGCAACGCATCGCCTCCTCACTCTCGAGAATCCCGCATCGGTCGCGTCGCCTTTTTCGCCTGGCATCGAGATCCACGTCCTCGATCTGCCAGAGGCTATGTCGTTCGATAGCGGGAAGGCGACCTGGAACTCACGACCTTCGCGCGGAATGTTCGTCCCAGCTGTCGATGTCGCGTTCGGGGAGGAGTTCATCAGCCCGGGAATTACGTGTGCGGATCCGTACATCATGCTCGAGCTGGCATGCGTAGGTGCGGTCGCGGAGGAAGGGTGTCGGGTTGAGTGGAAAGAGGAAGCCGGGGAGCCACTTATAGGTGAGTGCTCACTGTCGGAAGCGAGAGCGAAGCTAATGTTTTACGCTAGGCATAGAGATATTAGCGGCATGACGTCTTGATGAGTGGACTGCAGCTCGAGATTCATGGATTTCAAAGCGTGTCAAACGAGCACTGAACTGACGACACGACGTTCACATAAACCAAAATACAACGATCAAATTTCCCCGACAAGATCGGTAAGTACAGCAGCTTTAGCTCGGAAAAAATCAACAGGAGGCGTAGGATCAACATCGTAGAGAACCACAATAGGACAACGACGATGCTAGTTCAACCATATTAGTCCCCAAAAATAGACAGGATCCATACGGAAGCTTACCAAGCTAGACCGCCCATCTACGCCATGGCATCATAGTACCACATCGGCGGGTCAGAAATGCCAAGTTCCTCTTGCAGCTTCTCTATCACCTCATTTTGGGTGTCATCCTCCATCGCTAGCTCATGCCAATTGTGGTTTGAATATAGCGCGATCACACGACTCGCCCTCCGGAAACGTATTGGTCGGTCAAACAAAGGCACCTTGAGAAGTGCTCGGAGGTGAGGAACAGAGGTCATCACCGCATAGGCATTGTATTCGCCAGGTCGAGCCTCCTCATCGAGTAATTCAAGATTATGGCGTTTGGCATAGGCGATATAGTGATGCCAATTTAAGGCCAGGCCGAACCACATCTTCTCTGTCAAGCGGTTCGGATTTTCTGGATTATACGTGTGCTTGTCGTCCAGCGCTTCAAGAGGCTCCGAATTCTGGCAAGTCATCTCGCGCCACTGGGTGTACATAGTGGTAGTGGTGATCAGAAACCAGTACGCGAGGGAGGTCAAAACAATTTAAACCACTCGCCTTTTCCTGGTGGTCCTTTGCCGCCGGAGTGAGCTTCCAAATAGTGTTCGGGTCAGGAATGAGATTCCCCGCTGAGTCCTTCTCGAACGACACGGGAAATGGAACCAGCTTGAGCTCGGACGTTTCAGGCTGCATTGCAGCAGGGTTGTCTCGGTGGAAGAGAACGAACACGGTCTATTGTCCCGAAGAGGCTTGATGGTCGCCTCATGGCCCGCCTGCCCGTTATTTACATAAAAAGAGTACGCTATTGATTGCGAGGATGCTGCGCCCATCAGGACCTCCTANCCTCATCAGGACCCAAGGGCGCGCAGCGCCACGACGCGACGCATCTCCTTCCTTGGGATTCAGCCAGTCTACGTGATAGACGCCTTCAGTAGAGAGGCGACAGTATGTTAGCAAATCCATTGAGCACCGCAGAGAAACACCTGAAACGAATCTGGAGAGCACTAGTAGTAGTACTTATACACAAATTACACGGTCACCTGATCCAAATACCAACTTTTGGTTTCACGACGGTGCACGGCCTGAAGACTCCACGAGTGTGCCTGCAGTNAAAAGGTAAGCGTCGGCCAAATGAAACCAACTGCCGTTCTTACCTGTGAACTTTAAGAGTTTTCTAGGTTTGTAGCGTCCCAATACCACTTCGGTAGCTCAGATACTCGGAGCTCCCGCTGAAGAATCTCGATAACTTCCTTTTCCTCCAGNGGCTCCAGCTGATCTCGTGCCAAGGTCAAGTTCGTGTACAGGGATATCATGAGGTCGCAGTCATCCCATCTAGNGAATTCGTAGGACAAATCCGCGCCGCATCGACGATCCAAGTCTGCGANGACCAAGAGCGCCGCATGCGACCTNCGATAGATAGGTTGAGACTTGGCCTCGTCCAAGACNTTAATNTTTNGGNGTTNNGCGTAGTCAAANATGTGATGCCACTGNATGGCGAANCCAAACAANANCCGNGGNAGTNTTGGCNGGNTGGCCGACNTGANGANACACNATATTCGGNANGTAGNTCCTCCATCNGCTCNCTNCCTTNNAAGAAAGCANCGCGCNACTAATATNNTGTNTNANNGNCNTGANAATNANAANATGATAGNANGACNNACCTNGNGGCGATTCTCTAAACTCTGNGCNGTAAGCTTGTACCCGAAGTNGGGGTCNGGGATGCGGTTNCCCTCAGAGTCGAGCTCAAANTCGGCAGGNAACGGNAAAGTATATAGCAGCGATTCATCGNGTGCGAGGGTGNGTNTGGGNGTGNCGAGGGNGATAAGGACGNGTGGTGCTNAAGGGGTNCGTGAGCCTTTCTTATAGGGTTACACTGACGCCACGTGGTTGGTTCAACACCATTGTTTCCGGTTTAGGTAAGCCGCAATCTAATTTGAAATTGGGGCATATGCTCATGGCCGCAGCGCTACGGCTGCGCAATGCGCGCTTCCTCGAGACTCACCAAGACTTGCCGGGCTGACGCTCAGGCCACAATATTCAGGCCACAATGATTTGTCCACAGTGGCCCTGATCAGCAACTTGAAGCAGCCTCGCAAATCCCCGAAATCATATATCTTAATGAACGCATTGTCAACCTCACCGGAGACTGCTTCGAACCTCGCTTCTTAAAGGCCTTACGACTAGTTATCGATACTGCGGACATAACATGCGAAGATCCGTGCTTTATTTCTCCCCCTGGTGACTTTCCGCCAAGTGAAGGAAGCATGGTGCGTATGTTTTCTGACCTGCTTTCACCTGTCTCATATACTTTGGCATATATTTGTATGAATATGCTCAGCAAGCTCTTAATGCGGCGTTTGCGAGCTCACCAGAGGGCAGCTTGTCGTCGGAACCACCCACTCCCGCGCCCTCGGCGTACCACCCATCACCTCGCCAACATCCCTCACCGTCCCAGCCGTTTCCCCTTAGAGTGCCTTTGACTCGCCGAAGGGCGCGAACGCTCGAGAGCTCTACCATTTCGTCTGCAGTTCAGACCCTGATGAACGACGGGGTGGACAGGCTAACGGCCATCGAGCTTGCGTCGGATCATGAAGCAGCTACCGCTCAACTCGCAGACGAGGATATATTCTCCGATACTCAAGACGCTCCCGTCGCAAGCTCCTCGCGCACCGCGGGCTCATACCGCAATTCCTTCCATGAGGCTCTTGCATCATCCTCAAGCTCTGGTGGATCGCCTTACGCATTTGGTGATAGACTCTTGGGGCCGGAGGAGCCCGATGTTTCGTCCGATGTGGAGCCGGTGCCATCTAGTCATTATTCCTCGGACGTCGATGCCGGGTCCTCCGAACAGGAACTCGATGATCTGGATGAGTCGACGTCGGCTAATGTTGAAGCCTCAGCAGACGGAGAAGAATCTGCTCGCTATGTTTCTCGCAAAGGAAAAGAACGTGCGTTTTGATCTAGATGCATAGCATCGCGTAGTTGTGCTGTACCCGACTTTGTACTACCATGTTGTTTTCGATGAGCTGTAGTGCCTCTAAATACGATCTGTATCGTCTAGCGTATCTTGTTGTATGAAAGCTTCAATCATATGCTACGTCGCGGCGTGCTTGCTCGCACAGGAGAGTCTCTTACAGTTTCATGATCTAATGGTCGACGCCGATGCTGCCGGACAATAAGAGAACCACAGTACTTCAAAGGCGGTATGTTGCATTGCTACGAATTACACATGCAGGTATTACGCCATCTCCATGCCGAGTTCAAGTTGAGTCGCAAACAGCCCTACGTCGGCAACATTATAGCGAGATAGCGAGCTCCTCACGAGTTCTCGATAAACGAAGCATCCCAATACCATATCGGCGGCTCAGAGAGCTGCAGTTCTTGCATAAGGATATCGATGACCTCTCGAATTTCAAGAAGATGGAATCAATGATTATGCTTGCTTGCGAATATCGATATCACGCCATTCCCCTACTTACTTGCGGGATCCCAGTACCACTTCTGTGGCCCAGAGAGCCGCAACTCTCGTTGAATGAACTCGATGACCTGCTTCTCTCCTTGAGGTTCTAGCTCATCTTCATCCAGGGTGATGTTGGTGTACAACGAAACCATGAAGTCGTAGTCGTCAAGTCTCGGGAATTCGTAGCGCAAGTCGGCTCCGCATCGACGATCCAAGTCCGCAATAGCTACGAGTGCTGCATGAGACTTGCGGTAAACGGGGTCAGATTTTGTCTCGTCCAATAGCTTGAGCTTTCGACGCTTTGCATAATCAATTACGTGCTGCCATCGAAGAGGGAAGCCGAAAAGTAATCGAGGTAGCGTGTCGGCTGGGCGCTCTCGAGAGACGTGAAGTTCAGGAGGGGGGATTAACAATGGCTCCCGATCCCTGCGGCGCGTGGCACGCCACTGCAGTAACGATCTGTGATCTTGTAGACATAGCATTGCGAGAGACGAACCTAATTCTCCAAACACTGAGCGGTAAGCTTGAACCCGAAGTCGGGGTCAGGTATGCTATTGCCTTCTGACTCGAGCTCGAATTCGGCGGAGAATGGGCATACAAGGAAGCGGTTCATGGTGAGAACAGGTGTGTCGGACATAGTGTCTGATGAGAGACGAAACTTGGGGGAACGAAGCTGAGATATGTTGTTATGAGCATAATCCGAGTCGGACGAGGTCGGACCTCCATTTGAAAGCCAGTCCATTGTTCTGCAAGATGTGATAATTACTTTCTCGTACAAACGTCCACACAATCTCACCTCGTGCCTCATGGCAGGAAAACGAGTTCGTGCTCTGCATGGCCACCGATAAGGGTCTAGAACACGCGCAGTACAAAAATCATCAAAGCTGAGAATCGGACCCTGGCCACTGCATAAGCAAGTCTTGCCGGCAGATGCCAAATCAGACAAAGTCAAAGCATCTGAATACAAGAGTAAACCCTGTACAGTGTAAGTGGTTACTCACTGTTGCGTCTGGTATAGTTGTCGTTGACGAGTCGGTACTATAGTACCTAGCCTGAGTACAAGTTCAGGTCAATTGAAAGTCGTCGCCACTTCCTCTAGGCCTCGGCGAATGCCGAACATTAGACGCCCATTGAGGTCTCCTACCAGTGCGTGGCACTAGGTGAACGACTCGCACTCTCTCGCACTGGCACCAAAGGCGGCGCGAACACACTTTCCATCGCACCTCTCCCTGCATTGAGTATCGCGCGCCTGTGATACTCATGACCGTCCTTGGCATCCTCGTCATGGACGGTCGCCTCTTCCTAAGGGCGCTCGCGAAGTGCGAAACGTATGGCGTGTCGATCGTGCGTATTTCTCGCGTGTCCCGGCCATGTTGGGCTGAGCAGCTTGTGAGGACAGATGGACCTGGGCAATGGGTCGTTCATATTCAACCAGAGCGTCGTCTAGGCGATACCGCTTCTCCAGGATCCGCAATACCTCACATCGTCGCCTATATAAGATTCAACGGACGCCCAAATATGCATCTGTCCTCGTACTTGGTCTTATGCGCGTCCTATTCGTCAAAGGCACGGAGTATCATAAGCGCCAACGAAGAGGCCCTGAGGGTATCGTCTCACTCCCTGGAATGTGCTTTCCTACCCCCATTCGCGACTCGCTGCTGACTTTACCAGCCTACCTCGCCATTCATCTCCTTGGGTCCTCAACTGGGACATTTTCCGTGCAGCCCTCCCCCTCCTACGCCCGGCGGCGGCAGTGCGAGAGGCCTCTGAAGCGCAGAGGTAACCCATGCTGCGCCGCTGGACGAAGAGACAGTAGAGCTGCCTGTGGGCACAGGTCAAGCGAGTACCGTGGCGTGCGGTACCCAGATCGTCATTTCATGTAAGATAGGTGCGTTCCCCCGGGAACTTCAAGTTATTATCTACGTCGAAATGCTCACTCGAATCTGCGTAGGACACAACGCTCATGACTTTCCGCGCACCCGACATGTCCACCTGCAAACACCATGTTTCCTTCTCCACGCGCGACGTACTCACCGCAGCGCATCACCTCCTCACGCTCGACAATCCTGCATCGGTTGCGTTGCTCTTTTCGCCCGGCGTCGAGATCCGCTCCTCGATCTGCCGAAGGCCATGTCGTTCGATAGCGGGTAGGCGACCTGGAACACACGGCCTTCGCGCGGAATGTTCGTCCCGGCTGTCGATGTCGCGTTCGGGAGGGGATTTATCAGACCGGAGATACACTGTGCCGATCTGTACATCATGGTCGAGCTGGCACGCGTAGGTGCGAACCCGGGCACGGAGGAAGGGTGTCGGGTCGAGTAGAAAGAGGAAGCAGGAGAGCCGCTTATTGGTAGGTGTTCGTCTTGCGAAGGGAGAGCGAAACTGATGGTTCACACTAGGCATAGAGATATTGGCCGCATGAGATCTTTGCAACAAGTGGACTGCATCTAGAAGTCCTAAATTCATGTATTTCATGGCGTGTCAAACAACCGCTCCAGTTGCGATACAACATTATATGCTGATCACGAAACAGAAACAACTACGATTGGTAAGTACGGCGGATATAGTTCGTAAACACATTGAGCATCAACAGATGTCAGGATCAGCACGGAAATTGCAACGGCGCTAGTTCAGCCGTATTAGTTCCCAAAAATTCAACAGGATCCATGAAGGACACATACCAGGATCAACGTCATAGTACCACCCTAGTGGGCCAGAAATGCCCAGTTCCTCTTGTAGTTTCTTCAACGCCTGATCTCGAACTGGTTCCTTCCCAGACCACTCGAACCAGTCATAGTTTGAGTTGAGCGTGATTATACACGTTGCCTCCTTGCAGCGTATATGCTGAACCGTTAAATCTGGCATGCTGACCAGTTCTTGCATGTGATGAATCACACGGTTTACTGCAGAGGCGAAGAATAGGCCTCGCCGAACCTTAGTTTCGTCAAGAAGCTCGATGCCATGCTGTTTGGCGTAAGCGACAAAATATTCCCTTCTCACGGGGAAGCCGAACCACATAAGTGATGGCTGGTGTTCTGGAACGTCTGGATCGTACATTTGCCTGTCGTCCAACGTCTCCGGTGCTTCCGAACCCTTGTACTGTGACGTGTGGCCGGTCAATGATCAGTAAGTGATCGTAAACGATAACGAACCCTTTGGACATCTTCCTTTGTTTCCTCGGTGTATCTGCAACGGGTCTTCGGGTCAGGAATGCGATGTCCTGTTTCATCCATCTCGAACACAATAGGGACTGACCCAGAGAGGCAGGTTGTGTCGGTCATAGGCTCAGTTGATTCCGGTGGCAGCGTGGGCTGCATTGTGGGCTGCTGCGCTAGCGGTGTCGAGGGCAGCACGTTTGATTGTGTTGTTGACGACATAGCGTTGTTACTAACAGTGTGGTGGAGGAGACTTGTCGAGCTGTGTGTAGTACCTGCCGTGAGTCGTGACGGAGGTATCTATAAGTACTCCAGCAGCTACCATGACATATGTACTCGAGTACCGGTCACAATATGTGCCTCCATCGCGTGCGTCCGACTTGCCGCCTACCAGTCAGTCTGAGGCGTTGCCGCCGCCAGCGGTTTCCATTGATCTTGCCTCCACGCCTCGAGTCTGCTTGAAATTTGCAAGTGCCTATGAATCTCTTGTCATCCTGGCCTAGCAAAAATAGAAGCTGTCGGCAAGTCGTTGACGCCTCAGTGCAACTCCGAGGATGACCAATCTGTCCGTCCTGTGCCTCCGAGGCTCGGAGGTCCTTTTGCCATTCCGATGCCTCTGCTTCGCTGCTGTTGTTGGTGCAATGACTCCATCCATGCTCTACGCCTCCGCTAAAGTACGAAGCTGAGGCATGTTGCACCGCTCTGACTAAAGGCTACAGCCTCTGCGCCTTCCAATGCTTTTCGACTTCCCCNTTTTACCATACTGCCTTTCGTTTCTGGGTATCGGCCTCTGCGTCTGAGCTTTCATACACGCCTCATCGATCTATATGTAATTCTACCTCCCCAAAGCGGGTAAATCACCATCGGGAGGCGTGAAGAGGCAAACATCATGACCATCCCCGGGCCGCTATTGTTACTGAGAATGGACTAGCGCTTTGCCCATCTTCCCGACAGTTTAAAAGGATAGCGACGGGTCCTTGTCTCTGCACAAATTACCAGTGTTCCGAACTTCTTCGAAATGCCTCCACCTCTTCAAGTCATGAACCAACAGCCGTCGATGTCAGTGAGTATTCACTTAGTCATGTATCAATGTGTTTCCGTTATTTACCTTCAATTTCCTGGTCAGATAACCCTAACTGAGGAGGAAATCCTTGAGCGGTTACGGAATCTCATCTCTTACACGGCTGCACATATGGCATTGGAATCGTGCTCCTATGGTGCCTTCAGTCATCTCTTCTCGCAAATCTGCATGGCGTGCACTCACACCGACACAAAGCTCTTGATCGCGTCTCATCCACAAAGTCATTTCGAAGGCGAGGCTTGGGATGATGTTCCTACTTTCAGAATACCAGACTTCGCATTGCTCGGCAATTACAGCCAGTCTGTTTTGCCAAGGTTGCCTTCCTATCGTCGGCCATTTCTATGGAGCTGGGTGGAAATAAAACCCTTACTCGAGCCTAGTGGCTGGTTCACAGAAGAGGCATATTTCTGGGCATATCTCAAAACCTACCTTCATATCTCCCAAGTGTGTGAACAGGCCTACTACGCATTCCAGCAATATGAAGGCAAAATCTTTGATGCCATATTGTTTATTGGTCCTTATGCCACAGTGTTGAGGTTTACAAGGCCATCACATGGTCGCCTTGCATCACCTCTTCCTTATTCTCAGATAATCAGGGATTCTCAGACTGCTGCCGTCTATGCGGATGAATTGCTGCCGGGAAGGCAGGCAGACCAATCAGTGTTTCTATCCCCGCATACGCCGCCAAATATCACAGAGAAGCGCAAGTTGGATCCCGCCAACACGGAGGGCATCGCCAAATTCCAATCCCTCCAAATCAGCCCGTCGACAGCAGAGGGATCTAGGGGTCCGGAAGTCCGGAAAATGAAGTCGATGCCAACAAAGATGGCATCTACGAGGCAACCACCCGTTCTGTCGCGGGAAGCTGCATCGCTCAAACTGGATATCATCTGCTTCAATGAATGTATGCTCGCAGAAAATGAGGCGGATCTTGCGCCTTGATTCTTGAAGGTACTTGGAATTTTAGCAGCAAATCGTGGCCTCACTCTTCAAGGAGGTTTGTTTGGATGCCCCACTAACAATTACACTCTATCGGAAGAAAGTCTGGTACGTATTGAATACAGTTTCCCCACCTGTCAAATATATTGATTATATTCAATGCTACACTCGTAGAGGGAGGGCCGGGTGGCGATTGAGAAGGCTTTCAAACGTCCTCCTCCCGAGGACATTGCGACCCCAGAAGCATCGCCGTGGGTAGGCTCGGATACTGCCAAGAAACTCGCCGCCATAAAAGCCAAGGAAGAGAGGTCCCGTTCGAGAGCCGGGAGGCAACCCAGCCGGGCGTATTCTAATACATCATCTGCGCAGGGCTCGCGGCAGCCTAGTCGATCAGCAAGTTCATCCGCTGCAGACCCAGACGAGCTTCCTGTAGGACCTGCTGGCTCACGGGGAAGGCGTAAGTGATTGAGGTCGCTATCTCTTCGGTGACTAAGTTGGGGTGGCACTCTTCTGTTGATTTTATAAGATTCTGTGTATGGTGTTTGTATTGCACCAGATAGTGGTGAAATGGTATCAAATACAATTGTGCATGAAAAAAGTGATGAAGAGAACGGCAGCGAAACTGTCATTGCGAACGAAGCGCAGAATTATTCGAATGAAATTATAGTGTTCCACGAAAGGGAGTTACCATATCCATCCAAGGAATCTGGCCCAGGTATGAGCATAGATAATGAGACGCAGTGGACTTGGAGCTCACTTCTCGCTGCTTTGCCTTGGCATCCTACGTCGGCATTTCGATGAGACCAAGCCCGCTCTGAACAACCATCACGGCGTGCTCCTTGCATCCAATCCGATCGCGGTCGATATGTGATCAGAGTAGCTCACCGCACTTAACTAGAGGACCAGACATTGTATATGTGACAGGGTCACCCGCTTGCGTAGCGGGGGCGAAGCATCCAGTCCAGGAATTTCTGCAGGTAGTGAGCAAGACAACCTAGTGCTTCGCATATTCCACAGAGGGTACTAGGCCGACCAAGTAACACCTTCGGGGTCTGCGGAGCGACATCAGAGGCTTGCAAAGGGCTGTGCAGGATCGAAGTGTGCGTCGAGTGTCTGCCGCTGACTCGGAAGATATGTATACAGTTGTGAAGATCGTCTAAGACAACAATGGACTGTGACAAACCTTTCGTAGGATCTTCTACGATCCTCGGATCAGGAGCGTTGATATCAATGGCGCGGTATCGAGCACTGTTATCCTCTACGAGCAAGTCAGTCGTTGCGGCGGATATTACAAAGCAATGACTCAGCAGAGAAATGTGTACCGTTTGAGGCTCCTGCACACAACGTGTCATGTGGAGCTGCCGAGAAAACTTGCATTCAACTTGGACAGCGGGCAGCGAAGCGCGATTCTCCAGGTTGTGTACCTGCTAGAGCTTTGATATCGTGGTCCATTGAGATGTAATTTCTCTCGAAAGAGGACTTACGATTCCAGTAGTTCGACTTGGCTGGGACCCTACGCTCTATTCGGCCAGATCGGTTGAAAGCTTTGAGAAGATAACGGCAATGCCACGGACATGCCCCCTGCTCCGCGCATCGTCAGGATAAGAACATTGTGGTTGGCATCAAGGAAGGTCCCCGCGCAGTCTAATGTCGTGCAAGCAACAGTGAATTGTATCCTATCAGAAACTGAGCGTAGATCGAGCCTGTTGATATGTAGATCGCCCGACTTGGAGATGACCGTGGCCCAGTGGAGCGTATCATTGATGAAGTCTTCGATTCTACAGCATAGATCATGCTGTTTACAAAGCTTGCTAAAGCGCACTCGTGATCGTTGAGCTGCCATATGTAAA
>SEOQ01000527.1:0-19869 GCA_004679275.1 Dentipellis fragilis
CCCCTCCAAGCGACTTCCGTGCTCGCCCTGTAACGCCCCCTCCTGCTCGTTACGCAGATTACCCTCCTCGCAACGGCGCATCCGAAGGACGGTATAGGTGAATTCTTTTTCGAGACTACTTCCACCTGGAGCTCACAAGCATTTGTAGGCGTCGGTCCCAAAGTCCTCCGCCGAGGACATCAACTGCAGCTTATGAGCCATATCCTCCCGCTTCAGGCTACTCTGCTCCTCCTAAAGGATCTTCTCGTGACTATCCTCGGGGCGGACGTGACGCAGAGTTGTCTAGCAGCTACCGACGACCTTGAAATGCCCTTTTTTCGCGGACCTCTGCCTTTGGCGTCATTTCTACAGAGCTTCTGACTTCTTGGTCTATTTCACCTATATAGCTGTTTTATCTGCCAAGTGGCGTCTTCGTTTGGTTTGGAATGACATTTATAAATAGTATCTTGAATCTGTCTTTTATGTATCGTCCCAATGTGGACATCGAATTGCAGTATGTTTTATGCTCTTTGTGTATCATGATGAGAAAACCATCGATCAGGTACGTCTATGTGTTCGACAGTAAGCCTGTATAGAGAGCTATTTACAAAGAGGCGATAAAGAGGACAATCATCATAAAGTATGGGTATTTATGTTTTTCATTCCGCCCTTGTGGTGCTGCGAGACGACCCCTCCTCCACATGTCTGACTTCTCCGGCAGCCATAGCATATAGCAATTCCTTGTCACCACTTTCTTCCACCAGGGAACGTAGGTAGCCGTCTTGCTTTTTCAGAAGCAGACTGGGTGTGTCGAACTCGACCTGGGAATATTTAATCAGTGTGCTGTCTTATCATATGTCAGGGAGCATTTACCATTTTCCCTGCATCCAGGACCATCTGTGAAAGTGGAATGAAGAAGTGAGTACGGGCCGCATGGCTAATTAAAAGAGACTTGCGATTTTGTCGGCGTCCATGATGGTTTGCAGACGATGTGCGACAGTGATCAGTGTCACGTCGCCACCAAGCTCCCGACGCAGGGAGTTTTGGATGACAGAATCGGTGTGATGGTCTATGAGGTAGAAGTGAGGTAAGTAAGAGAACACCCAAATACGCGAATCGTGGTGAACAGTACCTATTGCTGATGTAGCTAGAAAAAAGGAAGCGCAAAAACGTAGCACTGAGCATCCAGGTCAATTAGGTCAAGGGCGAGGAGCGCACACCTTCGTCAAGAATGAGCAGTTTGCTGCCACGAACGAGCGCTCTGGCCAATGCGATAATCTGACGCTGTCCGATACTGAGATTACCGCCACCGCTGGAAATCGTACTGTCCAGGGTGATCCGTCCCTCGTCATCTTCGCTCTGAAGAGAGAACAACCCAGATGCTCTCAGCGCAGAGTTCAGTGCGGCGTCATCGTATTGACTGAAGGGATCCAGGTTCTCTCTCAAGCTACCAGTGAGAAGCTCGGGCTGGGGCGTCATGGTCAGAATGCAAACATCGATAGGAAGAACGTGAGAATGCGAGCGACTTACTACTTGAGGTATGATGGTAATGCCGGTGCGGAGAACATCGAGGTTGATGGAGCTGGTGGGCCTTCCGTCGTAGTAGACTGTGCCCTCCGTGGGGATACAGCGCAAAAGGGAGAGGGTCAGAGAACTCTGAAGTATCCGTCAGCTCGCCGTCATATTTCCCCAAAACATTTCGATGACATTACCTTTCCGCTTCCCGTTCGTCCCACTAGTGCACGTTTAATCAGCGCCAGCGTACGCATGGGTATGACCAGCGGGTCGAGATAGTAAGATACTCACCTATGCCGACACGTTCTCCCGACTTCACGTGGAACGATATATCATGAAGTACTTCCGGTCCATTCTGAAACAGCATTAAGCAATGGCACCCAATCGCGAATCTCCTACGTACTGCGGAGTAACGTGCGCATAAGCTTTCGACTTTCAAGTCGCCGGAAGAAGGCCAGTATGCTGGAGGGATACCGTCTTGAGTGGGCTTCGGCTCTTGCTCGATAGTGATGTAAGCTTGTACACGCTCGAGACTATCAACAAAGGCATGTTTAGTCGCGACGTTCGAGAACCAGGAGGTATATGCGGTACCTGTTTCCTGTATATCGAATAAAATGTCAAGACGGCTGATTGAGAATAGAGTTAAGCAAACTGACCATCGACTTCTAACGCGTTGAGGATACGAACCCAGTACAGGATGATTCCACTGAAGCTGACTACAGAGCAGTCGTTAGATCAGTTATACGGTTGTAACGTGTAACGTACCAGCCATCGTGATGGAGAATCCAGCTTCTGAGGGGACTCTCTCGTTACGGCTCGGTCCGTAAATCAAGTACGCCGCAAGACCGGCTGTGAAGAGTCCGCCCAATGCATCAATTCGTATGCAAACCCACCTGACCAGAATGAATTAGCAGGATAACGTATGACCTGGGTATGAACTGACCTGTTCAGATTATAGTGAGTCCTGGCTGCTCTGGTGTAACGGTTGATGCGATTATATGCTTCCGACTTGAACGCCTTCTGTGCACCATACGCCCGAATAGACGCTGCGAAATGTTGTCAACAAACGATCGAGCGAAACAGCTAGAATAGCACATACTAAGGCCTGCAATTGCCGCACCGAAATGACCAAGGACGGGAGCCTTCGCAACGCTCATCTCTCGTTTCACGGAGAGCTGGCTCTTCATGTAAATCTGGCCAATCAGGCCTCCAAGACCAGTGAGAATGGTACCAGGTATCACAAATATTGGAGTGACGAATAGAATCGCTGCGAACTTCATCAAGAGCGTAGCTGACATCTCAAGGAGCCATCGCAGGTACATAGAAATATTTCCATCGACTTAAAGGAGGAGTAGTTAGCAGAAGGCGAGTCGAGTATTAGGCAAGGACGAACTAGTACGGATGTCTTGAGTGCAACGTGTGATCACCCGAGAGGTGGGCGTCGTGTCAAGCCACCTAGGGACAATAAGACGGTGCTGATACAGTAAGTGTAAGACGCACCTCAGTGTTGTCCCCAGAATCGATTCAATAAGTCGTCGATGAATCGATCGAGATGCCCTCAAGGAACCAAAAACATAGACGACGAATGCCGACGAGTATATGATAACAGAAATGAGGGCCAGCAGGCAGTATATCATTAGGTAGCTGATGCACCAATGGTCAGCAAGCCGTCATTTGGGTATGCAATAGTCCTCACAATGATACCCGGACTTCCGAGGCAGGGCGGATGTCATACTGCTCAGCCCAGTAGCCAAGGAACCAAGTCTGAGAGATGTTCGAGGCATCCACGAGCAGGGTACCGGTCATGAAGGCAATCCAGAATAAGGCGACGTGTGAACCGCCGAGGCTAGTCAGATACAGTTTCACTAAGCACCACAATTAGTTCGAGGGGCCGACTGGGATGGGGCTAAGCAACTTACTTGCGTCCCAACTAATGTGGCCCAGTGCAATGTCTTCCTCGACGGTGAGCTTGCCGTCGGCTTTCTTGGCATCAGGCGCTTCCGGATCCTCGGCGTCGATCTCCTCCAAGGCCTTCTCTGTTTCCTCCATTTCTTCTTTGATCTCTGCGGACAAGTCCTTGTCCTCGCGGATGGCTTCTGCCACGGTGTCTGAGCTAGAGACCTTTCCATCCAGCCCGACAGTTATCACACGATCGGCAATAGGAGCCGCCATGGCGACGTTGTGCGTCTAATGCAACACGCCGATGACAATACTGACTACGAGGATGACTTGATAACCACTTACAACGAGTAACAGCGTCCTCCCGCGTATGAGATCGCCTTTGAGACATTTGTCAACAATCCAGCGTGCAGTATGGACATCAAGAGCAGCGAGAATCTATAAGCAACAACGGGTTTAGTCATGCAGCGCAGGAAACCTCTGTGAAACTCACATCATCCAGCAAGACAATGTCGGCGGAGGAGTAGATCGCACGAGCTAGAGTGACCCGAGCCTAGGGAAGTATCAGAACGCGTCCTTTACATAGTTTATTATTTATACCTTCTGACCACCGCTGCAAGATCGTAGACTGAGAAACCCATTAAGGATACATGGCTGACATGACGTACCTCAATGTGAGGCCTTTCTCTCCGACCTCTGTCTGGTCTCCGGCATCGAACAGAGTAAGATCCCGCTTGAGAGCACACTGGTAAAGCACTTAGACTGGGCGTTAGTAACACATAGGTCAGGACATGCAGGATGCGGTACCTTTGTTGTAGCGGACTTCATCATATGGTGCTCCAAACAAAATGTTGTCCTACGATGTGTCAGAAAGAGTCCTGGGATTATACCAGAAATGACGGCCTACCCTAATTGTCTCGTTCTGAACCCATGATTCTTGCGCCGCATAAGCTACGCCCTTGTCCCGCGGGAGATTAAACCACGAATCCGGACCAGAAGGAAGGAAGTGCATCTCGCCTATACAAATATTTAAAATGAGATCATGGTCGATGTGGACAGGGAACAGTGAATACCAAGCAGTGCCATGAGGAGAGAGGTTTTCCCAGACCCAGTCGGCCCAATGATGAGATTGATGGAGCCTCGCTTGAACATCAAATCCCCCTCAACCTGCAGTCTGAAGATCCTCTTGGAGGGGGTGTAGCTTCCGTTGATGTCGGCATCATTTGACCACGTGAAGGCAGCGTCGTGGAATCCGATTGTCTGTGGGTCAGCAGGCGAGCCATGCAGAGATATTTCTCCAGCATCAGCCTGTTTCTGTAATGCGAACGAGTCCAGGAGTTCTGACTATGAAATCTCTCAGCTGTAGCTCGGAATTCACCGTAAGTGATGGACCCACATTCCGGAGGAAGTCTGATACTCTGTCAACGGACACTTTGGCTGTAGGAGACAATACGTCAGTGACGTCTCGGCATTTATTCACCAATCATACTCACCTTGGATGATGGCTGACGTGAAGCGGAGGATCATTCCAAGCTGATCTCGGAGAAGATCGAACACTAGACCGAGTGTCAATTTCGTCTGCGAAACTAGGTATGCCACACAGTACGCACCAGCCATGGAAGAAAATACGGTTGAGGCTGCAAGGGCATCACCATCAGTTGTGAACATACTGAGGGCACGGAAAGCCTACGTTTGAGCTCTTGTTTCATGATCAGCGTCTGCAACGAAATTGAATCTGTGAGCAAACTAGCAGGATGTGCAACAACTCACATAAGTCGCAAAGGTTACCACCATGGTCGAGACGGGGATAAGGTAACTGATAGGGATGTCAGAACTAATTCATTCCTCTATTGGGAAGACGTACTTCATCATCTCATTCCCCATTTCCAAAAACGAACGCCGCTTAATCCACTGCAGTTCTTCCTCACGCTTATCCGCAATCCGCGCATCGGTCTTAGGTTCCCAACCAAACAGCTTGATCATACGCAGGACGTTCATGGCTAGACGGAAACATCAGTATTCTGTCGGGGCGAAAGTCGTTCAACTAACTTTCTGTCACGTTCTGGACGCGTGCATCGGTCTAGACAAGGGCGTTGAGTTGTGTTCAGCCAGAAAATTGCATGCACTTACTCGCTTCATAGTTTGTACTTGAGCGTGCTGGATCAGACGAGCCACATATCCTGGCACGGGGAAAAGCAGGACCATGACCATCATACCGACAAAGGAACTACAAAGAGTGTTCGAATACCCGCAACAACCAAAATGTGACACGGGCGCACCTCCAACCAAGGACCTTGTAGAGGAACCAGACGCACACAATGAGTTGAAGTGGGGCGTAAAGAACTACAAGTCACAACTTAGTCGACAAATACGACACTAAATACAAGAGAACGACGGACCCAGGAGGATGAAGTCTCGTCCCTCGGTGATGTTGGCCAGATCAGTAGAGACTAAGTTGTTGATCTTCCCGACAAGGTTGCTCGCCTTCGCGGACCCGTCCTTGAAGAATTTGTCGTCATCCTTGGAGTCCATCGATTGCTCTTTGACTGGTGACTGCTTTCCTTTTGCTGTACTGACTGTCTCAGAGGGAGTGGTCTCGTCACGAGCCTCGTCGTGGGCCGTGGACTGCTCATCGACAACTGAAGTATTGTCTGGAGTCGCAACTGCAGTGGAGGGCGCACTCTTTGACGTAGAGTCTGATGCCTCAGCTTTCATGCGGATACGCAAAGAATGTTCGAAGACCAGCTGTGTGATGATAGCTTCCGACCGCACGAGGGTCGCTGTCTTACGAACGCAATGACGACATCAGCATACGTGCAGTGATCAATGCAAGAACATGCTCACTGCGACGAAGATATACCATTGGAACGATAGGGTTGACACCATGGGCGCCCAGAAGAGGGCTGATATCCAAACCCATGGACGCACAATCGCGCCTTCACCACCCGTCTCGAGATAGCTATAACACGATGAGCAGTTATGAATCAGGTAGACATCTTAGGACGTACGAAAGAAGTTTATTGATACCAAGCGGGCTAATGAAGCCAGAAAATGCCTACATAGCGAAATGAGCACGCGAATCGAAGTTTAATCATGAATGAACCTACCATTATAATCGCCATCAAGCTCAAGACGGTGTATTCTTGGTCTACGGACAACTAGATTAGGTATCGTACTAGGTAAGTTCAGTCTTTCTTACAAAATACTCTCATAAGTCCGAAGAACATGTGACCTTTACGTGCGCCAGAAAATGGGTCGAGATGCTAACGGTCAGGGTCAGTATGACAGGACAGATTTGAGAAGCCATGCTGGTCGTACCGGGAAGCTTCGCTTGACCAGATTAGTGGCATAATCGTAGTCTGCGAGTGGTGGCAACTTCTCTTGCGGAAGATGAGGGAGACGATTCGCCAGGAAAACGGTAGAGTCTAAAAAACTGTATATCGCCAAAGAGAGTATCGAAGCTGTTTGCTCAGGATTGGGCTCAGACGCAGGTTCCTATCACAAGGAAGTCAGCATCTTCCGTCAATAACCTATGTGTTGGCCTTCTCAACCTTAGGATCAACTGGCACGTATTGACGAGGAGCAGTCAACGGTATGACGAGTGCAGCAGTTCCAAGAAAGACGATCTTCGCCCATATCAATGGTCCTTCGTGAAGATCAGCAGGTGATTCCGTGAATGTCAACAATGGCCAGATGTCACGATACACGTAGACCGCGAAGGTCACGAGTAACACGAAGACCAAATGGCCCTTGGCACGAGAGCTTCCTTGAGGACCCGCTACTAAAGAGAGTACGCCTAGAAACAAGGAGTACAACTAAAGGACATGAGATATAGATGTCCACGGCGAACAATGCCCACTCACATAAACCAAGCATATTGCCAATCCGAGCAAAAAGTTCGGCGCCAATCTGCCAATCGCAATCCCTGTGTCCGAGTTCGTAGTCTCGGGATGGGATGAATCAGAGTGTCCTTTACGAGCGAAAAGTGTGACAATCGATAACGCTAGCAAGACAAGCACACAGAGCACCCGGGTGATTCGGAAGAGGAAGATGGTGAGACCTCCGAGCTTGGAAACATGACGTTTGAACCTGGACCAAAGTGAAGCATGGCCTGGGAAGTATTCCTCGCCCACGTGCCGTTCTTGTTCAAGTGGGGAAGGTGGAAGTTTGGCGGAGCGTAGAGAGAGACCGGTTTGTAAAAGCAAGAGCACGACGGACACACTTGACGCGTATGCCGGAATGGCAAGAGGATGTCTCCATGAGCTGGTTCAGTCGTTAACATTTCCGTAGCATGTCCAAGAACCATAGATGAACGTACGTGGTGTCGCGTTCGTGACTCTGTATGCTTGTAAACCCTCTGACATTCTCCAAAACCATTTGGAGCGCGTACGCGTCTCTGAACTGCAAGAAGGACTCCATGCCGTTGCTCCGCCACCAACAACAGCTACAACACGTAGACTTGTTAGACGAGAGCGAGTCCACTCACAGCGAGCTGAGAAAGGCGTCCAGGTGAACGCGTATGTGGCGACCAAGAAGTCTTATATATACAAAGCTCGACTAGATATGACTAGGAGGATACGTGCGGAGCCGAGCCAATGGTGAAAAGTTGCGTACACAGTCTGGATTCCCACAATGCCTTTTACGGGGACGCGATACACAATTTAAGATTGATGAGACCGAAGCATTACTTCCGAGTATCACTCGAGCATGTGGTTATCCAGGAACATGACCTTGACGCTTATCTGACCCTGATTAGTAACGCGCCAGGACTGCGATGGGCATTGAAGCTGCTTGAGTAGAGAATGGGTTTAAGAGAAGGATAGTATCATCGGCCATGCACAGCGGAATGGCGGGCTCTGAGAGCAGTCATGGTGGCAGAGCTAGAATTGAGGAGAACCGCGGAAAGCGCCATGACGGAGACCACGTGTTCGTTTATGGGCGTTCGGTTGGAGAAGAGCTACCGTCGCGCTACTAGCAGCTCCAGTCGCTGCTCACCGCACCCAGCATGTCTGACAATCTGTCCTCCCCTCGGTCGTCTCTCGATGGCTACCAGAGCGGCCCTATACCACAGTTCGACTTTCATCTCAGAGTTCTCGCCGATTCCTACCTCAGTTTCTTTCAAGAAAGGTCCGTACACCTTGTCTTAGTTGTATGCCATTATTCAAGCCATACATCTGCCTCGGCTCACCAGAAAGAGAATCGAAGAGTCATAGTAAGTTGTTCATCTCATGATTCGCGTTCACCCTTCTCAGCCCTTCTTCGCAGTATCGATTCACTTAACAGACTGCACCGGAAAGTGAAAGCCATCGATGCCTTTCTGGACGATCGGGTCGAGTTGATCTCCGCAAGAAAGGCGTGGGGTGATGTCAGAGACAACGTAGAGAGAGGTATGATAAGAATATCTTTCCAAACATCCTTCTGACGTGAGTGCCGTAGAGAGCCAGGCTAGGCAAGCCTTTCTCAACACGCTTTCATTGGACGTCCTGAACCCCCTCATAGCGCTCAGGGTACGTGACCTTCAATAGAAGTTGCCTTCATTGACCGACCCTTCTGACAGGAATCACAAGACCGATCACGAAAGAAGATCAAGGAAGATCTGAAAGAGTCAGCAGCTGCCCACAATGAGTTCACTGAAAATCAGTTACCCAAGCTCAAGCGAGCCTACCTTCGAAAATGTCAGGAGATGGAGGTGCGTACCTCTTGAACTTCGTATTCTGATTTGTACCTTAGTGCTGTTTTCTAGGACTACAAGTCCGCGTCTACGGTTGTCTCTCCCACAGCGGGACAGCAGCCAAGCTTTCAAGACCCGTCTGTTGCATATAGCACCAGCAAATCTAATCCCTTAGGCAAACCTATCACATCGCCTCAACCCCTTAGACCACTCGAACGTCGAGCATCTGCTAGTGCTCCGTCCACGCGCAATCGCTCTCCATCCACCTCAGGCGCATTGTCCGATCTCGCCCACCAAGGTGAGGAGTGTCTAGCTATAGCCTACGTATTACTAAAGGCATCATAGGAAAACGACAGCTCAATCAACTCATGACATTCTTGGACAAGAGTGCCGCAGCGAAAGATGGCATGGGGGGACGGAGCACTGAGAACTCTCTGCGATCAGTAAGAGCCAAGCGAGAGGCCGACGAAGCAGGTTTGTCGCCGCATTAACGACCATCATCAGCGTCTGATATATTGCCTTCAGACAAGGAGTACCGCAAGGCCGTACACTGGAACGAGACGCTGAGAATACGTAGAGTGAAGATATTGGAATCTGCCTACAACGTAAGTTGCCTTCGCATGCTTTTGGGGCATCTGGCCAATCAGAACTCTAGAGCTTGGAACGCTTCCTGCTGGAAGGGGCGGATATTGTCAAACGGGTGTTAGTCAAGTATACGGACAACATGATGTACGTATATCATTCTCGGTCAATTATGGGGTATACATTGTCTAACCGCTTGCAGTGCCACGTATACCACGCAAACTCAGCTCAGCACTCATTCACGCTCCATGGTGGAAAAGATCTCGCCCGAACAGGACACGTCGCTCTTGTGCGCGCACATACCACGTTCGCTGGCTATTGCCACGCCGAAGCCTATTTTGTACTATAATTACCAAGTCGGCGAGTGTCGCGATCTCATTTTCGGCGTGACCATGGCAGACTACGCAACTGCGCGGGCATTGGGAGATAGCGATATTCCTAAGATTATTAGGCTATCTATTCAGGAGATTGACAAGAGAGGTCTCGATTCCGAAGGCATCTACAGGGTAAGTATACTCCTTCGCGAGCTCGTTTTCCATTATCTGACTCCAATAGGTTTCGGGACGCACGCTATCGTGCAAGAGGTGCGTCAGCATGTCTGACGGATGTATACGCATTAATGTTAACATCATGCACAGCTCCAACATAAAATCGAACGTGATGAAGCGGGATTCGACTTCAACCCGGTCACTGATGACGTATATTCGATAGCGTCTCTTTTGAAAGTATGTCCAATCAAGACATCTTCCTTGAAGGCGAGAATAACTCTGGCCCTAGTTGTATCTGCGGGAGCTTCCTGAGCCTGTGTTCCGGTTTCCATTGCAAGAGCGGATCCAACATAGTGAGGACATCTGTAAGTCATTTCGTTGTTGTACGGCTGCAGAGACTCATGATATCACATAGCGGACCATACCAACAGTAATTTCGTGGTCCTACGGTCGAAGATTCGCCGACTCCCACCAATTCACAAGGCATCGTTACGAGCGATTGTTGAACATTTATCTCGTGTTGCAGCACACCAGGAGAAGAACAAAATGGACCCCAAGAACCTCGCGATTGTATTCGGCACAGTCATATTCGGTGAAGATGAGATGCCACCGGGTGCGGATCTCCTTAGCCTTCAGACATGGAAGGTGTGCTTTAGTGTTACCTTTCCTTGTCTCATTCTGAACTCACTGAATGCAGGATTCACTGATGGAAGACTTGATTACCAATGCCGGTGTTCTCTTCGTTGATGAGCAAACAGCACCACCCTCGCCTCCCTTGCCTCCCGCACCCGCCGGGGAACCAACACCTGTATACAACTACGGCTCCTCTCATACTCGGGTCGCGAGTCTCCCATCCGAATCAAGACCAACTCGGCAACAAACAGCGAACGACTTTACTCCGCAGCTGCCACCACGGCCTGCAAATAGCATCCACCCATCGGCGCGCGGGAATAGTGCCATGTCGCCCCCCAAGTCTACAACAGACCTTCCTCATCCACACGGCTTGCGTCGAGCCCCACATCGAGAGGGTCGCGAGCGGCCATTCAAGCTGTCCACCTCATCTTCAGACCGGAAATCATCCCGTTCGCCATCTGTACCTTCGACGCCCACAACGCCGTCGTCGGCGACGCATGCTTCAGCAGCCGATCCCAGCACGGATGACCATGCTCCTCGCGCCGGAGATCCGTCCGAACGCGCATAACTGCGCCACGCACGTTTTTAATTTATGTTCTATTGGGCTTTGGTAGCGCTACACCATATGTACTAGTCTTTCTCGGATACCAGACTCGGTGGGGGTTTCTCGTTGGTGTTGGTGTTGGTCGAGTATGCGTAGTCTTTGTTGTCTGTGTTCCTAATTCCTTACTTCCTAGTTGTCCCAATTATCGTCTCATTACCGTTACTAAAGCTCTTGGTTACTAGCGAAGAATACGAATACTAGTTCTGTGATACGTGATACATCCTGATAGTGATACTAGTAACATGCCGGAGATTATATACATATGTTCAGTATATCCTCAAAGATGGGTATCGTCGCGTACGAGACGCAGATGGCAAACAAAACTAGGTCTCATTCTGCATAGTAGGATTCTGCTGCGAGATCGGTGTCCATTTCGTCGTAGTCGTCGAAGGATTCGCCCTCGGTTAGCTCTCTATGCCATTGCAAGACCCGTGGATGTGCGACAACCCTGGTTATAGGAGGCGTTAGCACCCTGACGATGAATGGAAGTGGGACTGGGCACGTACTTCATGGGGTCAAAGTCGATGACCTGGAGGGTATCCATGTTCGTAGCACGCGAAAGAGCGACATATGCTGGAGAACATTATACAGATCAGATGTTGCCCTTTTGTGAGAATATTTTTGTTCGAGGCTCACCTTGGCCCTTTTCGAACGTTCGCCGTAAATCCACCTTCACTCGCTCGATCGTCTGCCCTTGTGACTTGTGTATACTCAGCGCCCACGCAAGGATAAGCGGAACCTGTTCCATATATTCAGCAAGGCAAGGCGAGCAACACTCCGGCTTCATCTACTTACCTGATGTCGCGACGCTTCCTTTTCGCCGTGGGCATTGTCGACTGTGAATTCTTTAGGCGAACATAGTAGTTGTCGTCCATTTGTGAATTGGACGAGAGGCCATGTTAGCATGCTACGCTTGATAGCATCAGGGAGATCCTTCGTGTCCTCGTCTCCCTCGATGGTCTTTGCTATTTCTGTGTCGTTGACTTCTGCCTCTGCGAACGTGTAGAAGCCGATGACCTTTCCTTGTGACCCATTCACAAGGGAGCCTTGCACGAGATTCTTCGCGGGGATAATGTCTTCAGTATGCTGGCGACGTTAAACAGAGAATAGAGACAGGCGCTCACCTTGATAAGCATGACCTGTGCGCCAACCTGTAACCAACATATAGTGTCAGAAGCTAAAATATAGATATACAGTAATGAAAGCGTATGTGCCCTTACCTTCAACGTGATTTTCTTGGGAGCCACAAGGCGCTCCAGTAGCCGATTCATTTGCTCGAAGGATATTAACTTGTGGTTATAGTCATACCCACGCTGATCCAGAGCCGTATAATTATGTGGTTGTTCTTGAATCCTATCCAGGCGGTCGTGGTTTGCGAGTTCAACTTCTCTTCTTGTGGGGTATCTAGAAGGCGTCGATAGGTCGGGCGATGGGTATACACATGATGCAGGAAGTAATACGTACAGCTCTGTTGGCTCTATACCGTCATCGTAGGTCACTGGTCGTGCTAACCCTCTGAATCGAGTTATCGTTTCGGGTGATAGCTGGCCAAAGCGCATTCCATTGAGCATGCCGACGAATTCTGGGCACCTTAATGAGCTGAGGAGATTTAAGACAGAGAATGTATCATACCTTTATCCTTTTGTCGGAACACTTGTGTTAATGTGATCGGCTTTCCCATACACCTTTTCCAAGCCTCAGAATCGAATGCAAAGGTGGCCAGGCGCTCTTCCCCTCGTCTTCTGTCGGGAACTGGGGGAAGCTGGCAGAAATCCCCGGAGAGGATAAGCTGCGAAAGAATGAGCTCGAGACGCACGCCTACATTTCAGCCTGAGACAACTCGCCTGGATGCCACCAAACGCCTGCTCGTTCATGTTGACCGCCCGCGCGATGTACTCCTATAGTCTTGTAAGTTTGTGTCGCGCTACTTAGACCGCTTTCTTACCAGCTTTTGGAACAAAGTCCCGTCGATCATGGAAACTAACATTATGAGCATTTGTTCAAGCAGAATCGATGAGGAAACTCACTTTCGTCAACAATCAGAGTCTTTGTTCGACGCCATCGAGTCCACGAATTGTCCCCTGGTTTTACTCTCTGACCAACGATCTTCTTTGCAAGTTTCGTAGCATCTTCTTGACCAAGGCCAATACCAGCCCAAGAATGAAGTGTCGTGCCACCGATATTGATCGAAGCTATTCCTGTCGAAGCTGTTATAGCAAAGGTTTCCGGATGGCGATGCTTCTTGAGAGCCTGGATGATTGCCCGCAATAAAACGGACTTTCCCGTGCCTTGGACGTTTATGAGATTGTGCCCTCAGTCCACAGATATACATCGACACACCTGCTGAGCCCGTGAAGAACACATTTCTCCCAGATTTAACCAGCTCAAGAATGGCTTTCTGTTCGGAGGATAGCACGATTTCTTCGGGCTCAGGCTCGGGCACAGGGTCTGCGGTTGCTGGTGGTTCAAGGGATGCGGTAGGAAGAACCGTATCTTTGGGCACGTTGCTTTCGGAGACCTCCATAGGTTGCGACGAGGGACCAGGAGTACCTGTCAGACTCTGACACGCATCCTCATACACGCTTTCACCATCTTGAGACGTGAGCTCAGGGTCATTGGAGTCACCTGTCTCTTGAGACGATGAACCCAGTCGACTTAGCGCAGGTGCGAGCCACTGTTCGGCAGCAATTCTGGACGTGAAGCTCTTGTGAATTGCTCCGGGATGACGTGAGACCTGTCAATCGAAGGTGAGCCATACACCAGCCACTATCACGGCGGGCAGCTCGTACATTCTCTCGACACTAGAAGTCTTGCTCATCGGTACTTTCATTCTAGCGTGAGAGAAATAGACGCACCTCATCCCATGTCTCATAAATCCGAGGACCCTCCCGCCCAATCTTCACAGCATAGTACTTCTTTCGTGGAGCTTTAGGCATGTGGACAACTACAATGTTCAAGATATTTGGCGATTTGAAGGACTCGGGAGTGTCTATCCCGATGAAGTATGGCTTGATGTCAGACGACTCCACCACAGTTTAAACGACTGCAAGTCGTCGAGGAAAGCGTGTTTGGATGAAGGGTCGAACCGCAATTGTTAGCTATAACACCGCTGCGCACATCCAGAGTTGAATTGCAAGGACAATGCCCGATGCGAGCCGCTGCGGCGCCGCGAAGCCGTAGCCGACCCGGCGGCGCGCCGGCACCTGCATGGCGACTGTGCAAGCGCCCATAATGTTGAACACGACCCTTCACTGCCTGCACCAAGTGGCACAGCACACCCAACTGGCAATGACCGCCCTACCGCCAGTCAAATGGGACCAGTTTAAAGGACAGGTTCCTCCAAACGCGCCTATATATGACTGGAGACAGTTCTTCCCTGACGCTGAACTCAAGTACATCCGGACTCCTGGAGCTGCAGACGCAGAGTTGTCACGGTTGATCGCTCTGCACCCAATGCCCATCGTTGGGTTCGACCTCGAATGGAGACCAGGCTATTTCAAAGCAAAAGGAGAGAATCCAGTTGCAGTGGTCCAGATTGCATTCGAGGAAGCTATCCTGCTCATCCAGATCAGTGCCATGCAAGGTATCTCGTACTTTTGTTGACACGGGACGTTCCGAGCTATAGCATACCCGCCATCTCGCGACTCGCGAGCCTGCAGATTTTCCGCGAGTCCTGCACCAATTTTTGGAGAGCCCGTGTAGCACCAAGGTCGGTGTCGGAATCCAATGTCAGCGATTTTCCTCCTCTCTTGGATGCGTCTAGCTTTACCGCGTTCCAACGTACAGATGACTGCAAGAAGCTCTTCAAGGATCGTGGGGTCTCCATCCGCCGTTGCGTCGATCTGGCGCTGCTGGCACGTTCTGTCGACTCCCGGTGGAAAGGCAAATACAGCAACTCCGTCGGCTTAGCACGCCTGTCAGAAATTTATCTGACCAGGACCCTACCAAAAGGTCCCGTGAGGATGAGCAACTGGGAAGCCCACCTGAACGATGCGCAACTCGACTGTGAGTCCTGTGTCACGTAATATTTCGAACTCAATGTATATTCGATATAGACGCAGCAAACGACTGCCAGTCTAGCCTTATGGTCTATTACAAGCTGTTTGCCAGAGCCGTCAGTACCACCCCCATCCCCGAAGAGGAATTCTACACGTTCGACGCGATTCGCGGTGTGTTGCGCGATCCTTTCGGACGGCCTTGGTTTCCCTTCAATCCATTTTACGATCCGGGTCCACCTCCACCACGGCCTCCCAAAGCTTCCGATGTGATCGTCGTTGAGACCTTCTCTGAAACCAACATTGAAATAACCTGAAGCTACCGTTTTCATCGTAAGTATCACTCTGAGCTCGCCATGACTACGCCTACTCAGCCATTTCGTTTTGCTCTAGTCTGTACGCGCAACGAAAGCCCAGTGCTGTTTTGGTACCACCCCCCTGCTTACCCCGGATGGTTCGTATCGTACAATGTATTGTTAGCACCTAGATGTTGGGAAGCTGTATATCTGATCGTGGATCTTGCAATCGAGCACGCCGAGCCTTTCGGCATCGATATATTGATGATACTCAATTGTTACTCGAGTACTTGCCAGTTACTTGCCCTGTTTCCCCGCGATCGTCAGCATCATATAATATAGTTAAGCGACCCTGAGGCAGCACAACTGTCTTGCTGCAAACCATTTGCGATGCCCTCGCTGTAAGTACACCAGGAGGAGGAGAGGCCGAGCGTCTAAACCAGGGCGCAAATAATTGCAATCGGCAAGATGTAAGATCTGGCACCGGCGGCCAGAGCGCTCCCTGTTCCCTCATTTACCCCGGCGCCAGCTCTGGCGTAACGACCTCCCCAATTCTCTCATCCTTCCCTTATGTGCCTGTGACGGTATACCCAGATCGCTCAATCGTGCCGACTATATGCTCGGAACAGGGTCTATGGGACACTTTGTCTATCGCGTTGTCTATTTGCTTTGGACCTTATGGCTATGTCTGCGAGCTGAAGCTGGAGGCAGTAAACAGCCGCCATTTCTCACCCAGGTTCGTGGTGTGATTCTTCAGTGTCTTCTAAACATAGCATGTTGACAATTTTGCTTTAATAGAGCTTCTACTTCGACTGGGATCCTCCTGGCACTGGCACCCCGATACCTATCACTGGTAGCTACCGTATACCTCTATCTCGTGAGGGAAGATCATGAAGGAGGATTTACAGGACAATGCGATACATTACATATAACATGGGAGAGGGGTACGGCCACAGGGTACGCGTGTTCATAATCTCCTTTACCGTTGTTCTTACCGAGAATTGGGCAGTCCTAATCCCACAGCTCCATATTATCTTCAAATCTACACGTCGTACGCGTCTCTCCTTCATGTGCCATGGAGATGAGCAGCTGAGTCTGTTTGTAGCACCTTCATTGTACCATTCGTAGTTGAAGCTGGGACGGGGACTAGCATGGTACGTGGTCTTGCAATGCCTCTTGTACAGATCATGCTAACTCTGTATAGGACTTTGCAGTCCCATTCGTCCCAGAGACGCAGGTGAGCCGCGATATTATGCAACTATTCTTTGATCGTTGATCTCATCCATCGCCGGAAATAGTATCAAATGTGTATGGTACGTTTTCATGGAACCACGTTCTCTTCGGCTGACATGTTCTGACCATCTCCAAGTTCGACAAGAATGGTTATACAGGAGGATGCCAGGGAATCTACACTGTCATACCCTCAAATAATACCTCGTGTGCAAATGTAACATTCCCCGCTGGTGCATTGGATGTCGACGGACAGGTCGACAGCGGCCCACTGTCCCAGTACGGCTGGGTAGACCAGGTATGGTCCTGTGCTTCCTTGGCTGTCTTATTAGTACTGAGATGCAGTAACGCAGTGCACAGACATCTCGGTAACTCCCAAGAACGGAACACCTCCATACCATTTCACGGTGCGCCATGTGCTGTACGAGATGAAACTTGAGACTAAGCCTCATCAGGTGGCTCCTGCTCTTCATCCACCTCTGAACATCTCGTCAAATTCGACGGACGCCATCAATTGGACTGTTTCACTGGTACACATGGCAACTCTCTTCCTTACATAGGCGTACTGACTTGCCGGAACAGTCCTGGGGCTTTTCGTTCTTCATTTCCGTTGTGGACTCGCAAGGAAACAAGTGGTCACAAGGACCATTGCACAGCGGAGAAAACGGCCCTACTGGCTGCTTAGATCTGGATGGAAGGTGATACTATATCTATATCTGNTTTNNATTANNACTGANATAACTNCAGCAAAGGCGTGCCGGTTGGCGCTGCAATAGGTTCCGGCCTCGGAGGGCTGGCATTAGGTGCCCTCCTTGGGCTTCTGGCTATGTATGTGTACAACCGGCAGCGTACGCGCCGCCAGTGGACGTCCAACAGGCGAAGGTCCTCCCCAGCGCCGATCTTCACGACGCCATACGATCCCCCGCTCAACTCCCCCGGGATGGCATCGGATCCCTTCGGACACCAGGCTCGCGATGCTTCATCAAGCAGCCGCAACACGGGCGCTGATCCGTACCACATCGAGCCCTTCACGATGTCTTCTAGTGACAGTGCCGCTCGCGCATCGCTGATGGACTCTGCATCATCATCGCAATTGATACAGCCTGGCACAACGCAGACACCATCAGGCGCGGCCACAGCACCCCCACATGAGCACCCACCAGCGCTGAACCTCGACCCGTCGCAGGTGTATGTCGTCCACCACGACGGAGGCAGGCCTCCGGTGACCGTGTACACCGCGAACGGGACGGAGGTCGTCGAGCTACCGCCCCGGTACGGGGAGAACCAGGGCCCGCCGCCGATCCAGCAGCCTCGGCAGCCTGGAGCGGCGCCTCGNAAAGGGCGGCGCGTCGCGAGTTTCGGGCAGTCGCCTTCCACTTCCACATGACACATGACATATTCCTTGGACATGGACATGGCATCGATACGTGGTGGGTCGATCTAATGATTGCTTATCGTAGTCTTTTATTTAGTGCACAGTACGAGTACATATTGCATCCTGTTGTTTGTTTGCTCGCTTTCGATTTTCTGGGCGTGTGCGAGGTACATTGGACTGCGGCCTTGTTTATAGCAACTATCCCGCACGATGATACCCATTTCAAACCAGGGACGTATGACTGGGAGCACGATGGAGCTCAAGCTGTAGTAGATATACTAGTAGACTGCGAAGGTACTCGAATCGGGGAGGAATTCCTTTTCGAGGCAAAACTTACAAAAAACGCGCGACTCGCGACCTTCTACGCGTAGCGTCACTGACGCGATGGTGTTGAGCTCGTTACGACAAGACACCACAGCTGACTCGACGCGTTCGTCCCATGCAGACTCAGACGCATACACAGAAAAGGTAGGTTTAGGTACATACACCCTGGGCAGCTCTGATATCCCCAATTACAAACAGGGCTAGCCCTAGTAGCGTCCGTAACGCATGGACCTCGTTAGCAGATGCGCGACTCACAGGTGTCAAGGCCACTACATCAATTTCGAGCAATCATGAAGACTCCAGAACAGCTTTGCAGCGAATTGACGACGAACTAGGAGCTCTCGCCAGTGCCGTTGCTTCCATGCGGACCCGCCAAAACGCCCTCTCTCCAGTGACGAGTCTTCCAGTCGAGGCACTTTCGCGCATCTTCACGTGGGAGGCAATTATGGAGCCACCCTTGTCCAGTCATAAGTGGCGTTTCTACTGGGAAACGGGTCGATATGAGCCTCCACAGACCAACGCGAAGCTTGGATGGATCAAAGTTACGCATGTATGTCGTCACTGGCGCGAAGTTGCTCTGAACAACGCAAGTCTATGGACTACTGTCAAGCTAGAATCAGCAGCTCTGACCCGCGTTATGCTTGGGCGCTCTAGAAACCTCGGGGCAGTCATTCGCGTAGGCTCAAGTAGCTCTTATCGGGACTTGTCGAAGAAAGTCGCAGCATCTGGTCTTCGAGAGCACGCATCGCGGATTCGGTTGCTTGACCTCGATACGTACCCGAAAACGAGGACAGCTATCCTCGATGTCCTCTCTAAGCCTGCGCCGGTTCTGGAGTCTGTGCGTATCGTCTGTGATTGCACAGATTCTGACGATGATCCCGCCGGCGCCGCCGCCGCCGATTACGATGATGACGATGACGAAAGATACATTCACGAGAAAGACATCCCTCTCCTGGACTCTCGTCTTTTCGGCGGCCAGACACCACGCCTGCACCGACTTGTGCTGCATCAAACTCGGATCTCCTGGGATTCGCCTATTCTCTTTTCAGGGCTGACGCACCTCGAAATTCGGCTACCAGCCAGATGCATGGCGAGCAGGGACTCGACTACCACTCCATGTTCCGTGATATCGAGAACCGGTCCGCCGCCTGGACGATGGCTGCCGACACACGCCCAGCTAATGTCCGCCCTGAGCACCATGCCCACTCTGACCACGCTCATCCTGCAAAGGAGCGTGCCCGAATACGAAGAAGCCCTGATGACCTGGGCCCGGCGTTC
>SEOQ01000528.1:0-19864 GCA_004679275.1 Dentipellis fragilis
TTTTGACTGTTCGCCGTGCTGATTTTTTTGGACCGTCTTAGCCCACGAAGAAGCCTGGAAACTCGGTAATATCCTGCATTGTGACGTGAGCGCCAACAATATCATGATCGACATCACCACTGGCCGAGGGTTTCTGAACGACTGGGATCAGTGCAAATTCCGTGATGAACTCTGCCAAGGAACAATTCGATCTCGGCGTTCGGTGAGTATTGAATCATCCATATGGTTTACGAGGACTGATTCGTCGGCATGACACAAGGGAACGTGGATGTATATGTCAGCCGTTCTCCTCCAATACCCCCGAAAGCCTCACGAGCTATCCGACGACCTCGAATCTTTCGTCCACATTCTCACCGTCATGGCCCTGCGGTTCTACTTTCATACGCTCTCCTCATGGACCTTTGAAGAAGTCAAAAACGGAAGCCTGTATTGGAAAACACCGGAACACAGTACACGTCTCGAAAACTTCATCAACGGCGTCTATAATGAGGAATCCATGGATCACGGCTATGCAGTAGGCGGGAGCCACAAGATGGCCCGATTGTGCTTGGGCGACCCTGGTGTGAAATGGCAGAACTCTGACTCTCCGCTGATTTCACTCCTCACCAAACTGTACAACCTGTTCTCTCGGCGCTACTTGGCACTGGACCATAACCGATATGAAAGGGAATGGGGCACCACTACTCTAGGGATCGTGGAATACGAGTCCAATCCTCTTCCTCGAGGCGTGGAAAATCCGTCTTCTGCTCTGTCGGCTATCACGCACGAGGATTTGACCTGTCTTTTCCCTCCTGAAGGCGGATCGTGGCCAAGTCCAATTCTTAAGACTGTGGATCAATTTCAAGGACTAAGTACCTAATCGAGCCTGAGGTTAGCAATAAGTAGCACGAAGAGGTCTTCAGGCGATACGGGAGTCGGGTCTGAGGACAGTAGACCACGTCACAAACGACGACAGCTTGGAAAAGGCCTCGAAGCCTTTAGAATCGCTGAAAGACAGGCTGCTGACTGACATGGAAGAAAAAGATCGACGAATATCCGCGACACCACTGGACTATAGAAGTTGCTGATAAGTAGAGGCGAAGGTGAGGGACTTTGTGAAGCTCTGGAATTCAGCTGGCGGCGATTGCTGATAGAAACCGATAGCGCCTCACTCACCGGCGCCGATCCGCTCTTCGACGTCCGCAGCTGCCGTTAAGACGACAGGTGTCCAGGGAACGCGAATATGTCAAAGAAGGTACTGCCTGCCATGCGGAGCCCTCATTGTGCGTGATAAGGGAATGAAGGCACCGGTAGGAAGTTCGCACCCAGCGTACCAACTACACCGGAACTAGAAAGCTCACCGCCGTACGTACACCTTATCCGATTTGGCGCTTCATAATTTTAAATGGGACGGCTGGTACAAGTCGAAGCTGTAGACATATGCTACGTGTAGGAAGATATTGAGGCGGAGCAGAGACCCAGACGTCTACTCCAGAGACACGACACTGCCTTGAAGATCTCATGAGAACGACCTTCAAATTTGACACGGTTGCTTCGAGGCCGACAATGGCAAGTCTATATTCTGCTGCAAATTATTCAGATAAGCTCTGGCATTAGACTTGACTGCGATGCACATACAGATGAAGTCAAGACTCGTGCTGATTGTCTTGTATGTTCCATGTTTTTCTATTCTGAAGCTCCTCCATCGGCTGTCAACGCCGTCGCCTCTGCCTTCCTCCGCGCCGCTTCATCCTCCGCACTTCTCGCCACAGCTGATGCAGCCATTGCCTTGAACTTCGCCTCTACCCACGTGGTTTGTGTTGCGATTGCTTCTGCCGACGCCGACAATGGTTTCTTGGATTTCTTTATTGCTTTTAGTGCAGCTGTATTTTTCATCTCCTTTTCTTCTGCATCTCTCATTGCCACCGCCTCCGCTTTCCTCTTTGAAGCAGCCACACTCTCTGCTTCCTCTGCCTTCTTCTTCAATTCAAGCAGTTTGTTCATCCGTGCTCGTTCTGCAGTCTCGTTGTCGTGGGTGTTGTCAGGAACATCGTTAGCTCCCAAAGAGGTCGATGTCTTTGAACCATCTCTGGAGCATGAGATGGCAGTATCGCGGACACTACCGCTGCCGGGGGCGTTGTTCTCGGCGGACCCGTTATCGCTAGATGGTGCTGCACCCTTGCGCGCGTCGGCCGGTGGGTTGGCGGCGGTCGGTTCAACAGGAGCCAGATCTGAGTGTTCATGGGAAGCAAGACGAGCTTCGACCATTCGCTGGACCTTGTCGCGAGTTTGTCTGCCACCAGCGACGGATCTCGGAGAGCGCATCTCCTCTCGAACAGCAGCGATGACGATAACATCGTCTACGCCGAGCCTCCGGCCTTCGTCTCTGGCCAGAGATTGCGGTCGTTCGCACAGAGCGATGAGTCCAGGAACCACCCAGGAGTCAACACCATATGTGCGTCCGAGTATCACTTTGTCAATGGGGGAGGCAATCGACTCCAAGCGCTCGATGGCGAGGGTACGAATCGAGGAGAAAGCCCATTTAGTAGACAGACGTCCAGCCTTCGACGGTCGTCACGTCGCACTCATGAAATTTCCTTCACAAAAATATTATATGCATAAGTCCTTATGGGTGTCTGTGAGGGTGACTTACGTGGGATAGAGGATTGACAAGAACGCGTCAAACTCTGAACACCTGACATCGTCCAAGGCGATTGGCGCTTGTATGATCAGATTGGCGTCTGCATTTGCTAGCAGATCGACAAAGTGCGGCGAATCACGACAGAAGAAGTAACGATGGACACGGTAGAACGTGTCCCGTACCTGCGTCCTTCTGATTAGATGCAGGCAAAAAATACAAGGTCGGTGGATCAGTCACGCACAAGAAATTCGATGTTTCCGTCATCAAAATAGAACCTTGCGTGGCGCTTAGCCGACATAGCCAGCTGTTCGTCCGTAGTCTTGGTCTGTCCAGCCGTCTGAATGTCAATAGACTCGAAGGAAGCGCTTGACGGGACGATGGGCTGTGACATGGTGTCAGAGTTGTTGATACCAGAGTGATGTAGCAGAGGTGAGTCAGAGAGGTTGTCAAAATCGAAATCTTCGACGTCAGACGGCGAGAGGCCGGCGCTAGACATGCAAGACTGTCGAAATGACAGTGGTCAAGACGGAATCAAAACATCTCAATTAGAGAGAGAGCTCACATAGAGGGTGCAGGTCGTTGTAAGCTCCTGAGAGCGACGATGGTGGTCAGGTATAAGAAGTTTGAGTCAACCTTTGGTCGCACAAAGTCCCCGTTGACGAAAAGACCGAGGCGTGTTGTCAGGTGTTGTCCATGGCCACGCGCCGTAAGAAGTTCTAAGGTTCTACATCGGGCGCACTAATCGCCCCGAAAGTAGACAGCTCGTGTCTGTCCATAGGCCTCGCCGTTTGTCGGTCAGCACATTCGAACAGCATGTCTTCGGAGTGGCAGAGCTTCCGGACACTCTTNCTCAAGGGCTTTGCAGGGAGGTTAGTTAGATAAATTGAGACAGCTCGGCGGGTATGACCCGAGCTCACAGAGTCAGCATGTGCGCCCTCTGAATCATTGAGCGCGCGGCACCCCTGCTCTTGTTCATGTTCCTGTTTGTCTGCGACACCGAGAGGGCCTTCGCAAAAGGCGGGTGGAGTAAGTGGAAGGAGGACGCTAAAGCCCAATGTCGAACAAATTAGCGGCGACGGCGCGGTCATCTCGGCCTTGCAAATGTTCATCTAAATACTTATCTACGCAATTTTCAGACTGAAAATTAAATCTCCAAGTCACTACTACGGCGCCGGCGTGGACTGCGGCCACAGGCTCAATGGACATGCTGGACACTGTCTCACTGCCAATCGAACAGTTCTTCAAAGCGAACCTCCCGCCTCTACCGACAGGCCTCACGGAAGTCCTAGAACGCTCTCTGAACCTTAGCAAATTGAGCGCGGTCGTGCTAACGGAGGATAAAGATGAAAGCCTACGGTTGATTGTAAGTTGTCAATGATTCGTGTTCAACCGATGTGCTCAAAGAACCCTTACCATCTCAATGCGGCACACAGTGCCGATGTATCAATGAAACGTTCGCGCACCTTGGACTCAGCGGATACGTGCTCAAGTCTACTAGCAATTACCCGGAGAGAGGAACCGGAACCGCACCACCCGATCTGTGCATGTATCGTACGTGCGACGAAGCCGCATATTCCCTTGCGAAGCCAGAGGAAAATGCGAACAGGGCAGACTTCAGAGCTCGAACTGCGTGGGCGCATATCGTTTCTTTCCTCCAAGTCGAGATCGACTACCCTATGGACGCGTCTGAGGATGAATCACTGCAGTCTTTTGAACGCGATTCTCCGCAGCCCTCTTGGGACAGCTATGCGGCTGAGCTACTGTGTCGCCAACATCGGAGCTGCACTAAATGCAGCTCCATTCGACGCGGTGTTTGTCCAGTTCTGTGCGTGCTATTTGTGTCGGCGAATCATGGAGGCGTACTGACGTCCTTGTGGTGCCAAGACAACAACTACTGTGGACTTGACCAGCCCGATGTGCGTGTTTCTGTGCCTGCTGCGGCGTCTGTAATGCGCTGATCCCTGCTCTCTTTCTTCCTTTCCAGGACTACAACTTTGATACGTGGTGAGTATGACGTGAAAGGCTAGCCATGTGGGCCGGCAACTGATACTGCTGTGTTCACAGGGATAATTGGGCACGCACGCAGTCGTCGAACAAGAACATCAAGGTCTTCATCGGTGCTGCTGCGAGCTCCAACGCTGCGGGCCAGGGCTACGTCGGTATCAGCACGTTGGAGAATTACGCGACAGACGCGCAGGATCAATACAAATCCTTTGGCGGCGTGATGCTGTGGGACGCATCGGAGGCATACAGTTAGTCCATCCTTTTCCGATGCGGGTTTGCGGTGGATGTTTAACCCTCCGGGATCGGGCAGCGAACAACCGCTACGACAAGGCGATCAAGAATGCGATGACCTCGCATGCGGCTACTCTGGCTGCCAAGAAGGGCGGATCGTCCAAGTCCACGCCGCCCCCCGTGGACGATGCGTCTCAGAGCGACCCCAAGGCGATAATGTGGGCGGAGGAAGAAGCAGGCATCAAGCCCGAAGAGAAGCCGCACGTCAAATCGCGCTTTTTTCGCGATTAAAGAAGTGTATCCATAGTAAATTATTACGACCTGCTGCATGTCTCGGGCGATCTCTGTTTTCACAAGGGATCTACGATTTTTCATGCTACCCGGGATGTCATTTGTATTTGTAGTTCTAGTTACGATTGCTTAACATGCCTATGAGATAAGGCCCAAAGCCATCTGAGTCCAGGTGGCAACTCCCGCTACCCTTGCACAAGGTTAGATTTTTCGACGGCATCGTGTCGACCGTACATGCGTCAGGTCATGTATGGCTTGCATATGCGAACAATGAAGAGCGACATTTTCAGCGTGCGGCCCAAGTCAGGTCGGGGCATGAGAACACGGTGACGCGCGGGTGACGACGGCGCAGCATAGTGGCTGTATCGATTTCCATTGCTTTGTGCTGCGGCCAGATTTCAAGTTGAAGATCCTCCGCCAAAAGTGAGGACAGATGTGAGCCATAAAGGCTAAGACCCGCTACCTTTAGGTAGCGGGAATTTACACCGCTGAATCGATTTAATTGGCGCATTATTGTAGATGCTATGGCTGTCTGCCATATTATGGCCGAGGCAGAAATTTCTGTGTGTAGACGAAGAGCGTCGAGGGAGGAGCCGGAGCGTCGAGAGCAGGCGCGTCAGTAAGCTGGAACGCCACCGACCGGAAGATCCGTGCGGCACTTGCCGGCACGCGACCTGGTGAACGTCTCTACACCTCTCTACACACATCTCAGCACTCCTCCACATCGTCAAGCTTGCGATACCCGACACAGCCTCTTTCTCTTCACCACAATGTCCAGTCTTTCTCTTCGTCAAAGGGCGGCCGAAGCCTCCGAGCGCTCGCGCACAGTCACCGTGGAGGAAACACAACCCCTCGAGGAGCGTGATGAGGGCGAGGGTTCTTCGGCAGGCACGCTGAGGTTACGCGGAGGGCCTCGCTCTCGCCCGACGGTTGCATGGGTCGAGGATGTTGTAGACAATGAGATGCTGGGTCGCAAAAAGACGAAAAGTACGTCATTTAGAGTTGTCGTAGGGGCTCGTCCAAGCTGAGCGGAGGCATTCCAGTCTGCTGCATCTACCACAAGCCGAAGAACTTTGACGAGTCATCGGATGAAGACTCCAGTGACAGCGATTCGGACAGCTCTTGTGATGGACAGCAACCTCACACACACCGTCGTCGCCGCCATCGACATGGAGATGGCGATGGGCCCGTCAATGGGCTCAAACACGACGAGGACGAGCGTAATGCCTACGAAACTGCCCCGCCTCCAAAACCGAAGGAGAAGGGTAAGGGTCCAGCAGTACACTAAGGTAAGTCTGACCCTGTTGGAAATGACCCTGTCTTCTGGTTGGTGACCGGCTTCACTTAGGCTCTGTATCTCATGCCGTTCAGCAGTTTGCTCTGTACCGAACCATCGTAATCTGTATTATTCACTGGTAATGTACACTGTTTGATATCTTTTCTTACCAACCAGCCGCTCCAGGCTGCGATGATCACGTTGTACGCTAGCAAATCAGGAATGATCTTCGTGAATCGGGCTTCACGACCGTCGGATGGCAGGCTTTTCTCCGTCGGGCAATTTCTCAGAAACCCGACGATTTGGAAAGGACAGGTCTGCCTTCGAGCGCAGCAGATAGTCTCGGCATGTATACCCAGAGCAATTATGCATGCACTGCCGCAGATGCTTGGGTCTTATCAGTGAAAACATTGTTCAGGGCGCAGAGATCAGCACGCATGTGTGCGTCGCCATGTCGCGACCCTCTGGGGAGCACGACTTTCGACCAAGTGACCACACTTCTGAGAGGAAGGACGATCTACGAAGGACGATTGATCTTTCGGACGCAGCCGATGGATCGGGAGTGATGTTGTCTCCGATCGCCATTTTAAGGAGGATGTTCATTATTGATTTTGTACGATACGCGAAACCCGTGCTCCAGTGCACCATGTCAACAGGTACAACGCTGCCTATGTATAGAAGAAAAGAAGGCCGACTCGCTCTGCACAAAAACCAGGCCCTTGTTACGAAACAGCAGAGGCTGTGTCGTCCGCTTCCCCTCCGATAAATACCTCTACCCCGCCCTGTGCCTATCCACCTTCCCCGCCGCTACTCTACACCGCACAGCTTCATCGACGGTAAATATCCCGCGAGTCCTACCTGACATCTACTCGTCGTGCTAGATTGTATGGAGTCACGGAAACGACCGAGTCCAACCCCAAATGGCGGATCGGCTCACAAAAGGCCCAAGTCTCTGCGCGCATGCCTCGCGTGCAGGAAGCAGAAGTGCAAGTGCGAGTATCGCTTGGGCTACGACCACACGTGCCAGAGGTGCCGCACGCTGAACCTTACATGCACCTTCAACAACGACGATGACACCGTCGCCTTACTCTCTATGGACACGCGCGGCGACCGGTCAGGCAGTCCTGATGACTCCACTACAGCAGAGATGGCGGCCCGAATAGAGACCCTCGAGTCGGCCGTCAAGTCGCTGCTCGCTGCTCAGGGTTACGAAGCGCTAGATGCCTACCGCCCCGACTTCGAAGATTTTGGTCCGTCATCCCCTACCCCTTCCCAGCCTGCCCCGTCCCCAGACACAATGGCTGCGTCCTCCAAAACACCATACGTATACGACGACGACATCCTCAAAATTCCGATACACAAGTGGGCCACCCCCCAGGCCGCCTTCCGCGACTTGATGGCAAAGCAGAGCGGGCCAAGTACGTCCAGGATCGACCTCAGCCTGAATGGGCTTATCTCGCCGAAACTAAGCGACGACCTTCTACACATGTGCGTTCGGGAATCGGCGTGGGATTGTCATTTCTCTGACTTATACGCATCCCATTCTCCAGATTCGGCAGGGTCTATCAGCCATGGCTGCCGTTCACTGTGCCTCTGCCGCCCTCGTCGCAAATCCTGCTGCTGAGCATGTATGTGCTGGCGTTCCGACATCTACCCGTGTCGGCGCGCCGGACCTCGTTGTACCAAGCGCTGCTCCAGCGCTTCTACAACTGCCTGACGTCGTGTATGTTCTCGTACTGCACTGGCGTGGAGACGATCTACGCATTGACGATCATCTACAAATGGGCCCCTCCGCCACCGCCAGGGACTGACATCAATTTCCGGCAATCTTGGGTGCTGCTGAATGTGGCCACCCGCTTCGCGGGTTCCATGGAGGTCGATCACGCTCCTGATCTGCTGCTCCAGATCAAGCGTAATCCGAACAATTTTACTCAGATGTCCGCAGAAGATGTCCATAGTATCGTCGAGAAGGCACGCCTGGTGTGTGTTCCTCACGTCCGCTCCATCTTCAGTATGCTCGCTCACACGCCGCCTCATCTCTCTAGTTTTATCTGATCTCTCTCGAACAGAACGCGTACGTATCCATTTCATTACCTCGCTGACGCATCGCATCTGGCGGTCTGACATACCATACCCCGTTGCCACCCGCAGGTCGTTACTGGGCACGACGCTTCCCCCCCTTCCCTTTCCCGAGGCGCAACCTGCTCTTTTGTTTGGTCCGCCAGACGTTAGCGATGATGCCAGCTGCCGTGATGCTCGGCTGATATACTTCCATGCGCTTCTCGAAATCGTGACGGAAGGCATGGAGGTCCCAGGACCCAAGGCATTCGCCGGTGGACAGGGGCCAGGCTGGCTCAACGCCCTCGCCCAGCACGCCCCACACGACGCTGCATAAGCTCGACGAGTGGGACGCAGATTACACGCGTGTCTTGGGTGAGTCTCAGCCGTTCCATCGCGTATGCACCGGTGTCCTAATTACCTCCGCCCCAAATTCCACCGTCCCCAGCCAACGTCCCCGATTCCCAAGCGTTCTACTTCCGCGTCCTGCACTGGCTATACTGGGGCTACCGGCTCATGGTGCTCACGCGGTTCGTCGTCGCCTGCGGGCACGGCGACTGCACCGACCTGCCGACGAACACGATCGGGTACCTGCACGAGAGCCGCATGGTGCACCTCTCGCGGTGGAGCGCGCTCTCTGGGCCGGTCGCGGAGGCCATCGTGCGCGACGTCGTGGTCGAGGAGGAGCTGCTCGACGCGCTAGCGGTCGTGCCGGACAGCGTGTTCCACACGATCATGTTCGCGGCGGCGTACTTCATCAAGAGCCAGACGTGGTCGCTCGACTACTCCGTCGACGAGCACAAGTACGAGGAGGCGGACGCGATGATCACGCGCCTCGTCGACATGCTCGAGCGCGCCGTCCTGCGGCACGACCACCTCCCGAAGAAGTACGTCGAGCTCATCAGCATGCTCATGCGCTCCTGGCGCGAGCGCCGCCGCCGCCTGCGCCGCTCCGCCGAGCGGTGGGTCGCGCATCGGCCGGACAGGAGCGCGGAGTCGCAGCAGTCGGCGGGAGGGAGCAGCAGCGGGAGCTCCGTCGGGCATATTCCCCCGCTCGACGCGAGCGGCGCCGCATTTTCGCCGGGCGCGGGTGCGGGTGTGGACAGTGCGGCGCTGGATGCGTTGGCGTTTCCGGATGGGAGCTCGACGCTCGGNTTTGGCACGCCGGACGTGTCGCTCGACCAACTTGTCGATATGTTCGGGTACAACTTCTCTCAAGGCTTCCCTGCGGACTACAGCGAGGCGCATCCCAACATCGGTGCACAACATCAACAGCAGCAGCACCAACACCCCCAGGACCCGCAAGAGCAGCAGCAGCAGAACTTTTGGGCGTAACGACATATGACTCTAGGGACAGCCTCGGGTGTGTGTATAAAATAGGCGCCGCAGGCGCGTAATTCTCAAGTTTAGCGCTGACGACGAGCACGCAGTCTTCGCAAGATTGGGTTATGCGCGCTTATTGCGAGGGGAGCGGGCGGATCTGGAGGTGGCAAGGCGCTACGTGCTTCCCGACTTGGGTTTGCGTACCAAGCTCCTTCCTTCCTCGCGGACGCGAGGAGAATCTGGGCCCGGTATGAATACAGTAGGCTTTGTGCTGAGCTCGAGTCGTGCACAGGATGTCTCCTTACCGACACGCTGCCGGCACGTTGCAGTGCGCTCCAGGGTACGGGAGTACGGTTGAGGAGTACCCCAACTCCCCCTTTCCATCGATGATCCATCTATGATACCTGTATACATTAAATTCGACCGTACGGTTGTAACATCTAGCGGGCAAATATGGATAGACTCAAGTAGACTATCGTGATCTACAGCCTGAGAGTATTTTAAAAACAGCCGGCACACGGAGGGAAAATTGGTCCGACAGGGTGTATATAACGGAGTGCATGGTCACCGGTGACTCAGAAGAAGGGTGTCACGGTCATCAGGCCTCGATGCACTGCCCCGCACTCTGTGCCACACCGTACGCGTCGCTGTGTCCTGCAATGTTCCTAGCTGCGCATTGGAAGGAGAGAACATTACAAAAGAACAAATGCTGCGCAAACGGATCTGCAATGCGTCTGGCTTGGGCCCTAGGGCAGGCACATGACACTAGGTGAAGTGTGCGTCACATGGACTCGAGTTTGTCGAGAAAAGGACCAAGGCGATAGGCGTTGTCGCCGATCGCTATGGTGCTGAAACGTCGAGGAAATGGCGACATCGAGGTCGGGATATGGCAAAGAGCATCGGTGTGCTAACACGAACCGTGGGTTGACGCGGACGGCTGTGATCAGGACCGATCGGTCTTTGACTGGGAGGACGCCAGGGCAGGGCGTTAGCAAAATATGCATGTCCGAGTCGGAGTATGCCGTCAGGTTGGCGGCATGTCGCATTGAAAAGGTTGCCACCTCCGTCACGAGTAAATTGCAGCGCCACGCTGGCGCTACCCAATATCCTTCGGCCGGTAGACTTGTACCCGGTATGATCCGGAAAGCGGGGAGCTGCCATGCGGTGATGCAGAGTTAGCGAACTAAGAACGTTTGTGAGGACCCGTCGACTTCAAACCGCCTGCATGCCAATCCTTGACTTCAGTACCTGGACGATAGGTTTCAGTCAGCACAGTAGGCGCCTTCCTCGTTCGCAGAAGGAATTACTGAACCTAGCTTGTGCCATCCTAACCGCCGGCAAAGGGAATACCTTACCTCCAGTTGATGGCAGTCTAAGCACGCGTATCACGGAGTCGTAGTCCACGGCCGAGCAGCCGCGGATTTTACGGTCAATTCAAGATGAAACGCCGACCTTTTCGCAACGTCGGAAACGCGAAGCCGACCGAGGCAACAGCTTGCCACATGAGCATGTTGATTTCGTCGCTGTCTGCTAGAGTCATCATTCGAGGCTTACCTTGTCAATATTACTGCTGAGACTGACGAAGCGCCCCCCGATCCTGGATCCCATAGCACCGATCCTTGTCCTCGCGAAACGCGGACCGGCTCCGAGTCGTCGACGGTGTGGCCTGTCTGCTGTAAAAGGACAGGACAGCCATCTTGGCAAAGTGGTGATCACTCCGCGACTGCTCGACCGCGAAAGATGGGATCAAACTTTCGCGTTGTGCTTCCGTGCGTTAAGCCACAATAATCCTAGTGTTTGCTACAATGGTATGCGGTCAGTGTATTTTCTTCACGCGATAAAACCGAAGTCACTTACAGAGAGCACGTTTGTCCATTGGGCGAAACTACAATTTTTCTCCTGAACCTACTGGCACCAGGTGGAGAACATGTTGTGTCAGCCCTGTCCACGCGAACGGCGGCCGGGATGACGTGCCAGAATCAATTGAAATATCCGCGAAACATCCGCGAGCGGACGATCTAAAAAATTGAGCTGAAGGATGAACGTAGTGTACGAGCTAGCTCGGCGCTCCTATAAAGAACTCGAGGACGTATTCAAACAGAGAAAGTTTAGGCAGTTAGAGTTCGATTAGGGGACACTTGTTGGTACAAAGTTCCCCACGATCTGTATCGGGAGATAAAACATGCTGCGGAGAGATAAGATGGTGCGAAAATCGGAAATAAAATGAAATTAGATGGCCGGCCTAACGATTGGCGCTTGCCGATGCCGGGGCGCTGACGACGCCGACTCGGTGCCTCTCGCTCCTCCCACCGACCTCGCCGACATCTTTTCTCTTCCTCCGTCCTCATGTCTTCCGCTGACGACGAACCCAATGATTCCGAGAACATTGCCGGACAGAATGCCAAAAAGCGCCGCGTGCAGCGTGCTTGCGACGTCTGCAGGCGAAAGAAGAGTACGTATTCGCTTCACTCGTGCCGGCTATGATCCATTAACGCAGGCGCAGTTCGATGTAGGATAAGCACGCAGTCGATCCTTTGCCGATGCTCATAACACATGTCAGGCGATGGCGGTCAAATGCCCGGAAACAAGTGCTCCAACTGCATAGCGTACAACTTTGAGTGCACGTATGTTGAGGCCGCCAAGGTATGCCATTGTCTCAGTGTCGTGTTGTCGTCCGCTCAATCCTGCCGCAGAAGCGTGGCCCGCCGAAAGGGTACGTATGCTCTCTCTCTCGATGAATCATCGCCTTCAGCTTTTGTTTCAGATACGTGGAGAGTCTGGAGACTCGGCTGGAGAAGATGGAGGCGCTGCTGCAGCGGGTGCGTTCTCGCCTCACGCCAATTTGCATATACATTTAACTCCTTCCAGCTGTGTCCAGACGCCGACTTCTCACAAGAGCTGGGGATGCAGTTGGACCGCGAGGGATGGGCACGAGATCGGCCGAACGACCGAGGGCCCTTGTCGTCTGTTATGTCCCCGGGCGGATCTGCTGCAAGAACGTGCAGTCCTCCGCGCTTAGCCTCTCCAGCCCCGGGCGATAGCGGTACAACGTCTAGCCCTTCCAACGAAGTCGAAGAACTAGAGCCCAGCGACGACGAGTACGCGCAGACACAGCTTCTCCAGGAGCGAATGCGACAGCTCCACATCAACCCAATGCACAACCGTTTCTTCGGCAAGTCGAGTGGTGTCCGGCTCGTACAGACCGCCTTGGACCTCAAGTCAGAATACTCTGGTGTCGAAATGAAGACCGATTCCCAAAATCTGCCTCGACGCCCCGAGTTCTGGTCCTTACATCCGGTGAGCAGGAAATTTACTAGGTTCTCACGGTCCGGTCGACTCATCTCCGGTGGCCACTAGTGGGAATGCAAAGTCGTCCACGGCGAGAAGAAACATTATACATTCCCCGAACCCGACCTTCTAGATGCCCTCGTCAAATTATTCTTCAAACATATCAACGTCTTGATTCCTTTGCTCCATCGCCCCACATTCGACAAAGCCGTAGCAGAGGGTTTGCATACCCGCGACGAGAACTTCGCGGGTGTGCTGCTCCTCGTCTGCGCCTGCGCGTCACGATATTCCGACGACAAGCGTGTCCTTCTCGAAGGTACTGATTCATGGCATTCAGCCGGTTGGACGTGGTTCTCCCAGGTTCAGATGGTTCGCAAAGCGTTGCTTTCGGCACCATGTTTGTACGACTTACAGATGTATTCGGTAAGATTGTTCTTCGCCGCTATCGATGGAAGCTCACGTCAGCCTAGCTTTCCGTGTTATATTTGCAAGGATGCTCGGCACCACAGGCGTGTTGGACCATGGTGGGTATTGGGATTCGAGTGGCGCAAGACGTTGGTGCACACCGACGGAAGGTGTATAACGCCACTCTGACTATAGAAGACGAGCTGTGGAAACGCGCGTTCTGGTACGTCTTCACTGACTTCCGTGACGGAAATGATGTTTACAATCGATTGTCACAGGGTGCTTGTCATCCTAGACCGGCTGATGAGTGCGGCACTCGGCAGGCCATGTGCTATTCAGGAGGAAGAGTAAGTTCCCAGTTCTCCGCATACGGCCGTCTTGGTAAGGCCCTGTCAATCTATCGCCGCTAACTCCGATTCCTATTTGTGCAGCTTCGACATTGATTTCCCAGTCGAATGCGATGACGAGTATTGGACCCATCCCGACCCGGAACTGGCTTTCAAGCAGCCTCCAGGGAAGGAGACATACATGTCGTATTTTATATGTTTCCTCAAGTTGAATCAAATCCTTGCATTCGCGCTGAGGACAATAGTGAGGACTGTTATTTACTGTGTGTTACGTGTCTCTGACGTCATCGACAGTACTCTATCAACAAATCGAAAATATTACTTGGATTTGTAGGACAGCAATGGGAGCAGCACATAGTTGCTGAGCTCGACTCCGCACTGAACAAATGGATCGACTCCGTGCCGGACCATCGTAAGGCATTTCCTCAGGAATCGTTATTTACCGTTAATTTCTTCTTCAGTTCGCTGGGATCCGACACGTGAGCACGAGACTTACTTCCTGCAGTCTGCAAGTTTGTACTGCACCTACTACCATCTCCAAATCCTCATCCACCGCCCCTTCATCCCCTCCCCGCGCAAGCCGTCGCCTCTCTCCTTCCCTTCCCTCGCAATCTGCACAAATGCCGCGCGTTCATGTAGCCATGTTGTCGACGTTCAACGCCGCCGATCACCAGGTACACCGTTCGCCCACTTTCAGGTGAGAGCGCTCACACGTACTAGATACAACAGCAGATAGGAACCCAATCCTCACGCAGCTACCGGTCTTCACTTCGGCCGTTGTGTTGCTCCTGAGCATCTGGGGCGTTAAACGCTCTGGTGTCTCAATTGACCCGGTCAAGGAGATGGAAGATGTGCACAAATGCATGCGTGTTCTCAAAGACGCTGAAGTAAAGTACGACTTGTTGTCAAAAGTCTGGATCCGGCCGCTCATCTCATATTTATTTTTCTCAGGTTCCACGCAGCAGGCAGACTATGGTAAGGCTCACTTATGATTCATGTTACACAACTGCGATGCATTTCGCTTCTTCACATATATTTAGGGATGTGTTGTACGAGCTTGCATCCGTCGGCGACCTTCCCCTACCTCAGCCAAGTCCCGCATCGTCCGTCAAGCGCGAACGCGATGGCGACAGCATCTCCTCGACGTCCTCCCCCGCCGCATCCGCTACTGCCGAAACGGGTCCGCGGAACATCGCCGGCTCGCGGCGCGTCTCGAAGGAATTCGCATCGCGCACGAATAGCTTGTCCGCACCGCCACCGCCGCCACCGATCCCGTCTGCGCTGCACACGACGTCGCCGACCTCCGCTTCCGCCGCCTGTTCTGGGTACTCGTACACGAACCTCCCAATGCACAGCGACGAGCTCGGTCGAATGCCCATATACCCGAATGCTACGCCCACATACGCCTCCTCGTCTATGTCGACCCCTAGCACACACTCCCACACCATGGCCTCCCCTGCCGGGTCCACACCCGCCGCGGACAACAATACCAACAACTGGTACATGTCGTCCGCGACAGGTGCGCCCGGGACGAACGCGGGCATGGACATGGCGATGAACATGGACAACCTCGCGGGCATCTTCCCGGTCGACCAGCTCGTGAGCGAGACGATCTTCCCGCAGGGCCTCGATTTTTCTATGGGCGCGCAGTACATGATGAACTCCAATGGGCCCGGGGCAGGATATAGCTTCCCGGGGCGCGCCCCCACAGAGGCAGAGTTATGAGATGCATGGGCAGGGGCAAGGGCAGCGGACTGGCGCGGGGGCTGGGGCTGTGGGTGGCATGGGCACGGGCACGGGTTCGGGCGGGGGCTCGGCGGGAGTGCAGTCGTGGCCGGTGCAGACGCCTACTGGGTACCAGTGAGTACATATATTCCCGCCTGTCTGTTGATATTACATCAAAGTAGCCGTACTGACGATGCGACGTGGTAGGATGAACGAGTGGGACGAGTATGTGATGAATTTCTCTGGCGTGGCGCCGCCGCCGCCGCAACAATAGACACGCCCATCCGGTGGGCATCAACTGCACGCCTGACTATTATCATTGCTCTACCATCCACCGCCGACCATCCATTGTCATTTCCATTGCCATTGCCATCGCCATTGCCACCATCCTCACCGTCATCGTCATCACACCGCAGTATACCAATAATCTTCCCTCATCTCTATCAGTGTATCAATAGTCTGTTGGAGTGGCAGGTACAGTAAGGAATACACGGCATTCAACTCATATCGTATCTTACCGTATCGTACCGTATCGTATCGTTTTGTATGATTTAGCGGAGCGTCACTCTGGTATATATAGATTGTCTGGTTGCTTGATAGGATGCTGAGATATGTAGGAACTTACCTTACGAACTTGCGAAGGAGAGCCTGAAAGCACGAACACGGCGTTCACTGTAATTATCTCGCATAACCCTGCTGACGCTATACTGAGTATGTTATCCGGGGTAACGGGAAGGGCCACGTTGTTTGGCTTGAGCAAACAAGAACTCGAATCCTGCTACGAACTTGAATTATTGCAACAAGAGACTGAAGTATTTACTGTAGCCTCTGCACCAGCTGGGCACTTGCAACCTAAAGGCCTAAGGATTGGCACTTGCTGATGCCGGAGCCGCCAACAGCATGTCTTCCGCCGACGACGAGCCTAATAATTCTGGGAACCTTGCCGGCCAGAACACCAAGAAGCGTCGCGTCCAGCGCGCTTGCGACGCCTGTAGACGGAAGAAGAGTATGTACTCGCTTTACCCGTGCCGGACATGATTCATTAACACAGGCGCAGTTCGATGTAGGATCAGCATGCAATCGACCATGTTGCCAGTTCTTATAATACGTTTCCAGGCGAAGGCAATCAAACACCGGGAAGCAAATGCTCTACTTGCATAGAGTATGACGTTGAGTGCACATATCTTGGGGTGGCTAGGGTACGTCAGTATCTTCTTCTTCCACGCCGTCTACTCAGCCCTACTGCAGAAGCGGGGCCCTCCGAAAGGGTACGTGGTACCCTCGTTCGATGAAGTATCGCCTACATCCATTGTTGCAGATATGTGGAAAGCCTGGAGACCCGGTTGGAGAAGATGGAGGCGTTGCTGCAGCGGGTGCGTTCTGACCTCATGTCTATTTGCATGCATTTATCTCAATACCCGCAGCTATGTCCAGATGCCGATTTCTCTCAAGAGTTGGACGTGCAATTGGACCGAGAAGGATTGGCGCGAGACCGGCTGAATGCCCGAGGGCCTCTGCACCCTACCATGCTACCAGGTACCCGCGCCGCCGCGAGGACCTACACTCCCCCACGCTTAAACTCTCCAGCCCCAGCAGGCGGTAGTGGCGCGAGGTCGAGTCCCACCGACGATACCGAAGAGCTTGATCCCAGCGACGATGAGTACGCGCAGGATCTACTCCTTCAAGAGCGAATACACTCTATGCAAATTGATCCGATGCATAAACGCTTCGTTGGCAAATCGAGCGGCGTTCGACTCGTGCGAACTGCCATGGATATGAAATCTCAATACTCCGGTGTCAATAAGAAAGTCGATGTCCACAACATGGCTCGACGCCCACAGTTCTGGCGCTTAAACCCGGTGAGTTGGAATTTTAAGTATTCTCTAGTGGATCTATCGGCTCAAGCTTTGGTGTGCACCAGTGGGAACGCAACGTCGTTCACGACGAAAAGAAGCACTTCGCATTTCCAGAACCCGACCTCTTAGAATCCCTCGTCAATCTATATTTCAAGCATATCAACGTGTTGTTCCCGCTGCTCCATCGCCCGACATTCAACGCGGCGATCGCGGAGGACCTGCACCACCGCGACGAGAATTTTGCTGGGGTGCTGCTGCTCCTGTGCGCGTGTGCCTCGCGATATTCGGACGACGAGCGCGTCCTCCTCGACGGTACCGATTCATGGCGTTCGGCCGGTTGGGCGTGGTTCTCCCAGGTTCAGACGGTTCGCAAAGCGCTGCTTTCGGCACCATGTTTGTATGACTTGCAGATGTATTCGGTAAGATCGTCCTCGGCACCCCGTCGATAGCCTCTCACGACGAGTCTAGCTTTCCGTGTTGTATCTCCAAGGCTGCTCGGGGCAGAACGCATGCTGGGCTATGGCGGGAATTGGGATCCGTGTGGCGCAGGATGTCGGTGCGCACCGCCGAAAGGTGTATAACCCCACACGGACTGTAGAAGACGAGCTTTGGAAGCGCGCATTTTGGTATGTACCTGCTCCATCTCCGTGGTGTATTTTACGCACGCTGAAAGCGCACGTCATAGGGTGCTTGTCGTTCTAGATCGGATGATGAGCGCAGGGCTCGGCAGGCCATGTGCCATCCAGGAGGAAGAGTAAGTTCGCCGTCTTACTAACTAACTGCCCAGCGGTCTATCGCCGCTAATGCCTAATGCCGATTCCTATCTGTGCAGTTTTGACATCGATCTGCCAGCCGAGTGTGATGACGAATACTGGACCCATCCTGACCCTGAGCAAGCGTTCAAACAGCCTGCAGGGAAGGAGACGTACATGTCGTATTTCATATGCTTCCTCAAGTTAAATCAGATTCTTGCGTTTGCGCTCAGAACAATAGTGAGTACTGTTGTTTATAATGCGTTCCGCGACTCACACACGATCGGTAGTATTGTATCAACAAATCGAAAATATTGCTCGGATTTGTGGGGCAGAAGTGGGAGCAGCATATAGTCGCCGAACTGGACTCCGCGTTGAACAAGTGGATCGACTCCGTGCCTGACCACCGTAAGGTCTTCTTTCATGACCCATGCCTGACCGGGACCGTTGATTATTTTTCCTCAAATAGTTCGCTGGGACCCGACGCGCGAGGATGACACATTTTTCTTGCAGTCCGCAAGCCTGTACTCCCTCTACTACCATCTACAAATCCTCATCCACCGTCCCTTCATCCCTTCCCCGCGCAAGCCGTCGCCTCTCTCCTTCCCGTCCCTCGCAATCTGCACAAATGCCGCGCGCTCATGTAGCCATGTTGTCGACGTCCAACGCCGCCGATCGTCGGCTGTGCCGCTTGCCCTCTTTCAGGTGAGAGCACTCATGCGCACCAGCCCCATTCTAGATGGATGGCATAGAATAATCCGCCACTCGTACAGCTGCCCGTGTTCACGTCGGCCATTGTGTTGCTGCTGAGCGTCTGGGGCGTCAAGCGCTCCGGCATCTCTATCAACTCGGCCAGGGAAATGGAAGACGTGCACAAATGCATGCGTGTACTCAAGGACGCGGAATCCAAGTACGAGTCTTCGACTTTTTTCATCTCTCTCTTTCTCTCGCTCATCTCGTATCGGTATCGGTCCCAGGTACCACGCAGCAGGCAGAATCTGGTAAGCTTCATTTATGATTCCTTTCTTGCCCGGATATGATCTATGATACATAACGCTCCTTCATATAATATAGGGATGTATTGTATGAAATCGCGTCCGTCGGCGACCTCCCCCTCCCCCAACCAAGCCCAGCATCGTCCAGCAAGCGCGAGCGCGAGCACGACACGGACGACACGAACGAGCCGTCAACTTCCACACGCGCTGCCTCGGCCCCTGGCCCTGGCCCTCGCAGCATCGCCGGCTCGCAGCGCGCCTCGTGCGCGAACAGCCTCTTCAGAGGAGCCGAGCCGCCTGCAGCGGCGGCGGGCTCTGAGTATCCATATGCGCATCTCCCCATGCATACCGAAGAGCTCGGGCGTATGCCTGTGTATCAGGACGCTGTGCCCGCCTACGCATCTTCGCTGTCCAGCGCCGACGTCAATGCCCATTCCCACGCCGCGGCCTCCGTCACGTCTACTTCCACGGCCGGCAACAACAACAGCAACAACAACAACAACAACAACAACGACTGGTACATGCCAGCCGCTTCGGACGCGCCGGGGCCGGAGTGCGGGCGCGGACGTGCCGATGAACATGAACATGAACATGACCATGGCTATGGACGACTTCGCGGGCTTGTTTCCCGTCGACCAGCTCGTGAGCGAGACGATCTTCCCGCAGGGCTTTGATTTTTCGCAGTATGTGGTG
>SEOQ01000529.1:0-19857 GCA_004679275.1 Dentipellis fragilis
CGGGACCTTTCGTTGCCACGTCTCGACAGGGTGTTACATACGAGTATCCGTTCTGCGAATGACACGTATTCACTGGAATACCCTGCGACGAGCCAATCTCCTCGCCCATGTAGGGCCACTGGATGAGCCCGGCTTCTCGAAGAATGTCATCTGCGTCTTTCCATAGTGTCTCGTCGTCACTACCTATGGTATTTGGCCTTCTCCATGCTTCTAGATTCGACGGTAGCTTCAAATGAATAGAGACATTTGTCCTGTTCACAAATAGCATGATTGAGTTGTGCTCGACTCACCTTGGCGAGAATTCGCTCGTTCCGTCGCTTTCTGCGCAGCCCAAGTGCGCTGAAAGCTATACCTGCCATGACAGATAGAGTGATGACGGAAATGAAAGCTTGAACGCGACCTGAATGGATACAGGACATGATATGCGGGTATTATGGATCCACGGATAGTAACAATGATCATCAAACCGTTGACAGCTGTTTAGAGATCGATAGACCGCACGAAAATTCTTTTGCATAGTCGCGTATCAGGAGGGCTCGGGGAGTTCCGTGCTCCGCCTACTGGCTTTTGCGGCCGGCATTGGCAGACACGCACGGCGGCAATGACGGCTTCAGTCGGGGCACGAAACCTGTGATACGCGACTATGCGAAAAAGTGTTGACGAGGTCTATTGATCTCTAAACAGCTGTAACAGTATCGCATCTCTTTGCCAGCGGCCCCTTCTGCCCGGTTTGAACGATTTTGAACTCCGAATAACAGGTGCCATTTTCAACGCTTTAAGGGCGACGATGGCCTTGTCCTCCTACTACTTATACCACCACCACTCCTCATCTTCTCTATATCTCACGCAGTCCCGTCGCTAGACGCAGCTAACACAGTGTGTCATACCCCCCTCTACATCTGATGTTCAATCGAGGATCAGTGCTGATGTCCACCAGTCTCACTCCCCGCAGTCCTTTCCTTGGAATGCAGGGCTCGTAAGTATTCTCAGGCTCTTGGTTCTGTGATCGAGAAGGATCGGTGGAGGCGGGGAATACTGGGCATGAACCGCGCACAGTTGTGAGTACGCCGCATTATCTCCCGTCGTATTGCTCAGTGTATCTCTCAGTGGTCTAGAAAAGCACTAGCGACAATGTTGCATCAATGAACGGTACGTGTCCATCCCCATCTCATGTCAGCGAAATTCATCAGCAGTCTCACTTTGCAGGAGAAATTTTCACGGTACAGACATCAACGAGGGCGACAGGGTTCTCGGGCGAATGCGGGTAGGCTTGGACTTACTGTTGGCGGTCAGCAGGTGCGTTCAGCGCTTGCTCATACATTTTTCTGTATTACTGATCAACTTCTGTCCAGAAGCCTCTTTTCCTTCGCGCCGATCTGTGCGACACACACCATCTTTGATGGATACCTCGCAATCTGTCCTTTCACCCACCACATCTCCCGCCGCCTCTTTGTCGTCGCCAGTGGGCAATCCCTCGCCGTCTTCGGGCACTCCCTCGCCGCCTTCGAGCGCGCTCTTACCGCTTTCGGGTGCTCTTTCGTCGCCTACGCACATGCTCTCAATTGTACAATACTTATTGTTTAGTTGAAATGATCAATATTATATTAAAGTACTGTCCATACGAAAAAAAATTAAGATCTGACAGAAAAAGCAAATTAAAAAAAAGCAGACTGATAACCTGGTAACCCTTTTACCATCCCGCAAGATCCTGCACAAGTTGGGAGTCCATCGCGAGTTGATATGAGATTAGACCTGTCTCGCGAGCGAGATACGAGCGCGTCGCGAGGACCTCGCGATCGATCCCATCGCTATACACCGGATTCTACGTCTCGCGAGGGCTTGTACCGGTCGCGAGCCCTTGCAACCTGCTCGTATGGGATTTTATCCAATCGCGATCGTGATGTAAGCGGGTCCAAGGCTTGGGGCATTTTTGTGATGGGCGCCTCTCGTCTTCACATTCATCTGATGACGGACTCCGGCAACACCGACTCAGAGGTGCGTTTCTTTATCCTCGCCTCACCAATTCCATAGGAGAGAAACCCAAACATGAGCGTCCCATTTTCAGTGCATGCTATCTGATATTACTGGACGAGATCTCGCTAGTCGCTCATGCATGTCGCCAACCTCAGCTAGGAAGCCGAAGATCAAGCAGAACTAGACCCGTCAGCATATTTTCCGAGATCAATCTGCCTCGTGCATGACTCCATGCTGATTGAAGAGGATGGTTGGTCGATTTCAATAGAGCAAAGCCATTGAAGGCGTGCATCTGGCTTATGCACCAGCCCCATGCGCGCCCACATCGCGACACCCCTTTCTCCACGTATCCGTCTATGAGGTGAGACCTTACAGAATATACCTATTCCCCTCCATCCAACACGCAGGCATATTAGGCATATTAAAATATGATTTGCTCTTCCGTTCTTCCCTCCAACAGCAACGTTCCTGCTTCGCAACTCTTCGCTTGCTGATCGGCATCTTTTCATCACTCTCATCTCCTTTCGTAAATCATCACAATTCAACCTTCAGCTGCAATTTTTTTCAACAGGGTCAGTAGACCTCTTTACGTCACCGGTCAGTGGATAACATGATCGTCATGTGCTCGCAGGCATGATCTTCTGCATCCGACGCGGTCCGCTTTTTCGTGCTGAACGGGCAGCGCGGCGCGGTGCAGCTGACGAGCAACGACGCCAGGCGACGCGTCCGTCGCTCCTCGACGCCGGCATGTTCACCTAATCGCCGAGCTGCATCATTTGGAGTTGCATAAAGTCTGTGGGTCGTGCTCGACTGTTTACCCAGACCATCCCACCGTCACCGCCCATGAGAGTTTCTATCATCTCCTTTCTGTCTCTTTTACTCCTTCAGCAGGCATGGGCTTGGCCAGGGACAGTGCGCAAGCATGGCAGTGTCTGTACGGTCGTACCATCCCCAGACGGAGGCGACGACTCCCCCGCAATCGTGTCTGCATTCCGCCGGTGCGGCAGAGACGCGTCGGTGGTGTTCCTCAACAAGACCTATCACATCGAACGCGTCATGGAGACTACGAACTTGCACAATGTGACGGTTGACTTGAAGGGCACCTTGCTGGTACGTGTCCTACTTCCAATTCATGCTATGGAATGTTAACACAGGGAAACAGTGGGGAACGGATCTGCCGTACTGGCGGAACCACAGCGTGCCCTTGGGTTATCAAAATCAGACTGTAGCGTGGATAGTGAGCGGGTCAGGAATCAAGTGGAACGGACACGGATATGGCACGTTCAATGGGAACGGACAGCCATGGTGAGTAATTCTCGTCAGCGCGGGCGGGAGGTGAACTGACGGGAAGAGGCAGGTATGAGCTCTCGCACGGAGTCTCCGACGTACATGGTCGACCGATCAACCTCGTTCTCCGAAACACGACCGACTCCGTCTTCGAAGGCCTGCGCTTCGTGCAGAGCCAGTTCTGGACCATGGCCATCCAGCACTCGCAGAACATCGTCCTCGATAATATCTACATTAATAGCACTTCCGAGAATAACGTATGTGCCTTCCTCTTTCTCCATCTTCCTCATCGCCAATGTTCGTCCTCCTCTCTGGAAGGCGTCAACCATCAACACAGATGGTCTCGACACATTCTACTCCAACAACATCACCATCCGAAACTGGAGCGTGACCAACGGCGATGACCAGATCTCCCTCAAAGCCAACACGTCGAACGTGCTCATCCAAAACGCGACCTTCTACCGCGGGAACGGCATCGCCATCGGGTCCATCGGTCAATATTTTGGGCAATACGAGTTCATCGCGAACGTCACGGCGCAAAACGTCACTTGCATAGGAAGTCAATACGCGGCGTATGTCAAGACGTGGACCGGGATACAGCAGGGCTATCCTCCGAACGGTATGTGCATTTGCTCCCCTCTTATGAAATGACCTCAACTTGCTCTCTTCCAAGGTGGAGGCGGCGGCACGGGCTACGTGAACAACCTCAGTGAGTCCCACCCACGCCTAGCACGACTAGATCCTACACTAACACCTGCACTTCAGCATTCTCCGACTTCACCGTGTCCAACCTCACCCAATCCGTCGCCGCCATCTCGCAATGCACCTCCTACATCGGCGCGACAGGACAATGCGACACCTCACACTTCCAGGTTTCCAACGTAAGCTGGGGTCCTGTCCACGGGAGCGTTGCGAACAAGTACGTCGCGCAGTTCCAGTGCAGTGGGGCTGTGCCGTGCCCTGGCATCGCGCTCACTGGCATCGACATCACGACGAATGTGTCTACGCCTGTTTACAACTGCAGTAACCTCGTACAGCCCTCGGGGTTCAACTGCACCTCTGGGTCGTAGATACAGTAGTATGTCAACGACTGAGCAGTATATTACTGTAGAAAGAACGAATAGTTCACGTCCACATTCACTTCGCTGCCGCTCTGGTGGGCATAAACAAGTCCAGAGCGACAAAAGTTCGACCTAAATTGAACACTATATGCAATTGCGATTATTCAGCCCGCCCACAAAATAAACTAATCTAGAAAAACAAAGCTCGATGGTTGAAAGCATCGAGGATGCGTATAATTATATCCCTGACGATGCTTGACTGGCTACAGAGCTGGCTTAAATATCGAAGCAGAATGAAAGCAAGTGAGCCTAGCGTCTAGGCTCACTGCTGGTCTTTGACTTCTTTTTGGGTCTCTTATCCTCAACGGAGGTACCACGGCTCTTCTGGTTGGCCTTCTGCAGAGTGCGCTGCAACGCACGCTTCGTCTCGCCATCCGGGAAAGACGACAGGTCGAAATATGTCGGTGCAAACTCGAGTAACCTAAGCCGGATTCAGTATACAGATATTAATGAGGGATAACTGTCGAGAGGCTCACCATTGTGGTTTGACGTCCGTCACAGTTCGGATATACGGCCGCGTGGTGAGCACGAACTCGTTAAAGATGACCCAGTCCGGCTGCGTGTCAAGGCCACACGATGGATGCAACGCCACGACCTAGAAAACCATCTGAGGAAACCGGACAGTATTTGTTATAGCGTCAGATGCTCACCTGATTATCCTTAACCGTCAGGTAGTTACCCTTCTCACCCTCCTTATGCGCAACTTGCATGAAGAACCCACAGACCAAAGCCTGTCGGATATTGTTGTAGTGTTTCGTCTGGTCCTTATATTCCATCGACACCAGATCGATGTCGAACCGCTCCATGATACGCTGAAGCTGCGACCGGACGTTGTCGGCCTGCGCAAGCGAACGCCCAGAGAGGTAGTGATTCCACGCCCAGTTCTTGTCGTACTCGTCTAACGCAGTGACACTGAGCCAGAGGGATAGTATCCTTCAATCGATCCACTTACTGTTTTTGTACTCGTTGTAGACGTTGAGTAGAGTAAGATGGTCACCATCAGGAACAGTCAGCAGCTGCTTGGCAGCATCGGCCTCCTTCCTTTGGTTATTCGGTCGAAGCCACACATTAGGGACTGGGACAGTAATAAGTGACGATGAAGACTTGGAGAGAAACCGTGAAGACCAACCGGAAAGCATCGCCACGATGGTCAATATTTCCTGGCTGCACTTGAACTCCGGGCTGACGATTAACATCTTCGCCATCTGTAAGCAAGGCAGGTGAGTACTCGTCTCGATTTTAGGCATCGTTGTGGAGTATACGAACCTGAGGGTCCAGAGGGAACTCGGACATCATACTGCCGAGAGGCGTCAGATTGCCTTCATCGTCAAGGGCGGCAAGGTAATTCAGCAGCTCAAGGGCTCGCATGAGCGTCTCCGGTGCTGGTGCGTCGACATAATCGAACCGCACGAGATCCTGGGAGGGATCAATTAGTAACTAGGCTTTGACCTGAGCACGCATAAACGCACCTTGATTCCCAGCTTCACCAGTTCAAGCACGGTATTAGCCAGATTACTCCGCAAGATCTCAGGATGTGTCTGCTCCTCAAGCTCCTTCATGAAGTCCTTCTCCGTGTACAACCGGAAGCATTTCCCAGGCCGTGTACGACCCGCACGACCCGCCCGCTGTTGTGCTGATGCCTTGGAGATGGGAGAGACCAGCAGCGACTCGACACGGATACGGGGATTATAGACCTTTTGTTTCGAGAAACCAGGGTCCACGACATAGACAATGCCGTCGATCGTCAGCGATGTTTCAGCGATATTCGTGGAGATGACGATTTTGCGTCCAGGAGGGCCATCTGGCGAACGAGAAGGCGGCGCTGCATCGAAGATGCGCTGCTGCTGCTGAGGCGGCAACGACGAATACAGCGGGATGCATGCAATGGGACCAACTGACTCTGGGTCTTGGTTTTGGAGGTCATCGGCCTCAAGCTTGATCTTCCGGCACGCGTCCTCGATCTCTTCTTCACCCGTCAGGAAGAGCAGGATATCACCAGGTTCTTCTGCACGATGAATCATTAAGACCGTCCGGATCGCCGCCTCCACATAATCCGGCTCTGGTTCTTGCGTGTAGAAGATCTCGACCGGATGCGTACGTCCGGGAACTTTGAATAGAGGGGCTGGAGTATCAATGGTGAAGTACCTCTGGAACTTGAGCGCGTCGAGGGTCGCGGACATAATGATAATTTTGAGATCCGGGCGCCGCTTCGCCAATGATTTCAGGAGACCCATGAGGATATCGGTGGCCAGTGTGCGCTCGTGAGCCTCGTCAAGAATGATAGTCGAGTAGCGCTGCAAATCGGGGTCGTTCATCGCCTCCCTGAGAAGCATACCGTCCGTCATGTACTTGAGGAATGTCGTCCCTGGCTCCGTCATGTCCTCGAAACGGATCGAGTAACCGACTTGCTTCCCAAGTTGCACTGCCGACGGAATATGAGTTCATGACAACCCTCTGTGCGGCGAACGGATATACGTACTGTCCATCTCATCGGCAACACGCTTCGCCACAGACATTGCGGCCACCCTACGCGGCTGCGTGCAGGCGACAAGCTTGCCCCTCGTATGCGGGAGATCAGAGTATGCCACAAACTGGGGGATTCTGTCCAACGAAGCAACATCAAATCTCTATTCCACACAGAAGCTCACAAGCTAGCACTTGACGGGCTTACTGCGTCGTCTTCCCTGATCCCGTCTCTCCGACCATAACGATAATCTGGTGTTTAGTGAACTTGCCGGGACATCAGCGACACATGGCCTTGCTTGCAAGGGCGACCTGGGATGCAGGTTCTGATGCCCCCCTTATGAACAAAGTCGCGACTATGCTCACCACGTTGTAGAACTCCTCCATCTGTGCGAACACCGGGAGCTTTTTGCGCGCCGCCAAGATCTTCATGTACTGCGCTGAATGCGGCTTTTTCGTGAACGGGTTCAGTTCATGTTCCTACGAAATGGTTGTCCTAGAGTCAGCGAGTTTCCGCGACTGAACAAAATTTGAAGTAGTGCGCACCATCGCCTTCTGAACCTGGTCCGCCTTTACATTGCGAGGCATAAAGCCAAACAAGGGCTCCTTCTCTGCACCTGCAGGCGTTTTGCCATTGTTTTTGGACATGACGGATGGCTGGAGTCGTGAAGTTTAAGGTCGTAATCCCGAGTCTCGAAAGGCGAGTGTAGAGGAAGAAACAAGAGTGGGTTATCTCTCCGACTCGACTCGTCTCCCGCGTCCGGCAGCAGCGTGACTCTGTGACTTGCACCAAAAAGAGACGGTCACGCACAGCGAGACAAGCGCCCCTCCTCCGAGTCGTCTCCTTCACAACCCTTGAAGTTAACAGTTCTGTATTCAGCCTCCTCGTGACGGGCCGTGCTCAAGCTCAAAGATATTGGTCCTGAAATATGCCTATCCAAATTCTATGCGCGACGCCTCATATATTAAATCCTTTACGTTTGCTTCACATTTTGCATCGCCAATTCTACAAGAAGGAAAAACAATAGGTTGCGACGACCAAGCAATAGTAACCTCAACAGGCTAGCGTCACGACGCGGGGGATCTCTGAAAATCTGATTACTTGAACGCCAGGCTCCCTAGCCGACGCCATAATTGGTCAAAGGGTTCGAGAATGAACTCATAAGTAATGGTGGTACAATTGTAGTGATGTAGGCGAACTAGCCTTACGGCGATCTCGAAGCATCGGCGGGAGGCATACGAAGGAAAGGAAACAATCCGGACAATTGTTCGTCAAGTCTTTGGCGCTGCACGGTCGGCTGACGAAGTCCACTGCCGAGAACCTGTCCTTCGTTGATATTGCGAAGTTCTAAGTCAGAGACTCTATACTGAAACTTTTAGGTGTAGACGTACCCTGAAGACAGAAAACACGCTATCCGTTGTACTCTACCACAGGAACTATTGTCTTCACCATCGCGACCCAATTATCATTAGATCCCTGGCATCTGGTTAGATCCAGAGTTTGAACGGGACAATCGCGGACCGTTCGCTCTCGTAACGTCTCCTGTATTTTGTACAGAATCGGGACTTGCCAGCGATGATGGTGTTGAAGCAGGAGATTTCGAATGACAAATGTGTGGAGGTTTGGAAAAGAGTTGATGGGAATGTCAATACCAGTGTCTGACCCTGACTCCGTTCCGGGACTCCTGAGTATCTGAAGAAACCCTTCGAGAGTACCCGGCGTCACGATTACCCGGCCCACGTTTGTAAATGAATGACCGACGAACGACTGCCACTCCTGGCTGCTTAATTTTCCGGCCACTGATAAGGTATCAAGGCGATTGAGAGTTGGTACGGTGAAAAAGGCGCGTAACAAGCTTCGCGAATAGGTCTTCTTTGGGTGATTCCAGCAAACAGAGAAACGTCCACGAGAAGCACGGTGAGGGAAATCTGAGTTTCCAGACGGAAAGACCGAAACCGATGTGGCCCATTTTTCGTCTGTATTCTTCCCCTGCACGTCAACTTCCACGTAACGAGTGTAGGTTGCATCAGGACCATTCGAGCTAGTGTGGCGATTGATCTGGGAAGTAATGGCACTGATTGCGTCGCCAATGGGCTGCCAGACACGCAGTCTATCCCAACATCAGTGGTTTCTGGGTAGTCGAGGTGGCGCAGTAGGCTGATGCAGCTGATTACCGAACGGGAGAGACGCAGCCTGGAAAGATTTGGAAGAAGTGCTCTTCTGCATGCTACGACGGTGTCATTCGGCAAACCACTCTTAGGTATCATGTCCAGAAGGGTAAGGCGCTTGAGATTGGGCATCGTTTCCAGTGCATCAAGAAGTACTGTCATCGATGGGTGGATGTTGGGGTGGCGATCGTCTCTGAACTCGTGTTCCTTGTCGATCTGGACACAGAGTTCGATGAGGCCAGCATAAATACGGGAAGTCCACGAAATGAAAGCGTTGTGAACATGGACGACACGTAGCGCTGGCGCTTGGCCTGCAAAAAGATTCTTCGGGGCAATAGCGATCACTAGAGGATCTTCGTCTGAGTGAAGGAGCACCGAAATGAGGGGAGCGGGTTTAACAAGGCGGTATAGCACTCGGTAGACGTCTTCAATTTTCCCGGAGATGCAAATTCGACTGATATGAGAAATGTGTGATGAGATTTTTTGACGCAATATTTTACTGGTCGTTCCAGCCGCAAAGTTGATATTGAGAGGTGCCATCTCGGCACGGGAGATTTTTTCCAGAGCCCATTTGCTTCCGAGGTCCAAATCAATGTCACACCACAATGATGATGTAGCCAAGGCGACCTGCCTCCAATGTCTGCAGACATGGGTGACATGGAACCATCCTATCCAGTTGCGAGTACGCCGAGGGCCTTCTGGAGCAAACAAGTATGATATCCGGCGTGGACGGTCTATGGTGGAGAGACTATGAAAAATAGATGCAAGCAGCTCGTGCGGGAGGATAGAAATTGGTATCTGAGAGTTATCAGAGGTCGATGATATGTCGGAGAGCCTCTCGTCCGTGATTGTACGTTGACTACCTGGGATAATATGCTCGAAGCCAAGAGGGTTGCTGTCAGTTTGCGGCATGTTGTTCTATTGACATCATCGACGAATATGTCGCTTATGAGCACTTCGACAGGAGAATAAAGGCGACAAGGCATTACCTAGAGGAGATCCTTCACTGATAGTACTTCGCGGCCGTGCCGTAAGTAGTAGCCAGTCCGTTCGGCAATAACCCGGCCGTGCCAGCTAAACCGTGGCACGAAAACTGCATCAGCAACGAAGGGATAGCATGCAATCTACACAAGTTGGCATACCTTGGTAGTACACGATGTTAGCGACTTCGCATGGGGTGAAGCTATGGTAGAGCAAGAGCCTGCCGCTGGCGCACGTCGACTCTTTGCTACGGCAGTGGCCGGCGGGGCGCTTACTTCGGATTTGCCGAGATTTTGGCTACGACCAAGACCTGCTGCAGGCGACTCCACTATCTCATTTTTTTGACTCGTTGTGATAGTTTCTATAGAAATTAAATATCCATTGACTATCAACACCCACACTCCGCTAGGTAGTTTCGCCTGGGAAGAGAGTATAATGGACTGATACTCTAACATAGCATTGCCGTCCACTCCGCATTCCTCATGCAGGCCCGTTGAGAACCATTCCAAAACCCCCATCGATGGCGAGCTTCTGACCTGTAACGTATGCACCCGCTTTAGTCGCGAAATACAAAAACGCGCCCGCCAGATCATCCGCCCCGCCATTACGCTTCATTGGGACAACATTCGCCGCTCGAGCGCTTGTTGAACTCGGATTAGTGATGTCGTTCAGCTCGGATGGGAACGTCCCAGGCTTGATCGTGTTGACGCGAACACCATGCGCGACAAGTTTGTTCGCAAGAATCTTCGTGAGCGCTCCCTCGGCAGCTTTGCTGACGGCATATGCTAGAAAGATGAAGAGGATCAGGTTTTCAAATTTCGGAGGAGTAATCTCTCACGAAGAAAAATACCTGTCATTGTTGACGCTGCCGGCCACATATCCTCGGCTATACTGCTAATAATGACAACGTTTCCTCGTCCCTCGCCTTTCTTCGCTGCCTCAATGAGTAGAGGCGCGAGTGCGCTCGTCACCGCGGCCGGACTCCAGCTATGGAGATTCAGCTGCCTCCCCCATGCGCCCTGATCAAAGGCCGCAAGAGGAGCACCTGGCGCCGGCACGTCGTATTCGGTCGTCCCCGCATTATTTACTAACACGTCAAGAGAGGTTTCCTGAGAGGAATATTCACGCGCTAGTTTATCGATGCCGTCCTGCGAAGAAACATCAGCGACAATGCTGTAGAAGCAATAATAAACACAGACGTATTCGTGAGAGGAAGGAGCTACATACTAGAGTGCGCGATCTGCAGCGATTCGGTCCAGCTTTGCCACGGCTTCCTGGAGTTTCTGTTCGCGACGACCTGTGATGTAAACTGCAGACAGAAAGTCAGCCTATCTTCGTATCAGAAGCTGTGAAAGCAGTCCCGTGCCTTTACCGCCGTTCTTTACCCATGCCTTAGCCATCCAAAACCCAAGCCCCGTTGCGCCTCCCGTAACCAGAGCAGTACGACCAGTTGAGTCGAACAGATTTGCTGAATAAGACATGACTTGACTAGGGGCTGTTCAGCAAGGCTGAAGGGATAAAGACGAACTCGTGCTAGGATACGCCCGACATGTTTATATGAGCTTACAGGTTTGGTGACCGAAGTGTTCACACGGGACACACAGTGGGTCTTCGCCCTGGTACCTGGACGCTTCTGAGTTGTTCTAGATCACTACCGCCTGATGTTAATGTAATGGGTATCTGACGACTCTCGGAGGGCCGTGCGAGTGGTCTCCGTAAAGCTGGCGTCTAGCATCTTCTGACAGACACATGCAACATAAGATTTACCTGCAGCAACGACGTCCCAATGGACATTGCAGTGCTGTACACTGCGGAGCGTTAGGAAGGTATGATCTGCATGGACATTAGCCGGAGCTCATGTGAATTTGACAGAAGCGGCCTCGTTTCACGTGCTCACCTCGCACTATATGGCCACAGGGCCTTATACACGTCACTAGACACTTGCAGAATTGGGACTTGAAGCGTAGGCTTCATTCTCCTCTCCGGTCGTAGGAAGTGTTTTCAGCCGGGCAATTCCCACCAGCAGCTTCGATGTCAAGTTCAAGCGCGCGGCTCATCAGTACATTTCAATTACACAAAGAGGAGTCCTATAAGGTCGGTTCCGCTGTCGACGTTTTTGCTGATCCGCTGCATGACCTTGAAAAACAAACTTTGGCACGACAATGTCTGAAGGATATTCAAGATGCATCACAAAGCACCAACACGTGTTTCCCAACAAGAATGCTTGAGTGCAGACAAACCGGATATCGCGAATCATAATAGATGGCTTGGACGTCATGGCGCAGCAACCGTCAGCCGTCTCATTTCTTCCCTTTCCTTTTTTACTTTGAGGCTCGCTGCAACGCGCGCTTCGTATCATCATCCGGAAGCAAGGACAAGTCGAAATAAGCTGGTGCGAACTGGAGCAACCTTTGTTTCTCATTCAGTATGCTATGTCAACGCGCGCATAGACAGACACAGAAGACGCACCATTGTGGCTTGACGTCCGTCACGGTTCGGATATACGGCTGTTTGGTGAGCACGAACTCGTTGAATATGATCCACTCAGGCTGACTACGAAGACCAGAAGAAGGGTGCAATGCGACAGGCTGGAAAGCGTATCATGCGGGGGAACGAAATGCTCAAAATGCTAGAAACTCACTTGGTTGTCCTTGACGGTGATGTAGTTTCCCGCGTCATCCTTCTTATGTGCAACTTGCATGAAGAACCCGCAGACTAACGCTCGCCTAATGTTCTCCGAGTGCGCTGTCTGATTCTTGTACTCCACCGACCCGAGGTTGAGGCCGAGCCGCTCCATGATGCGTTGCAGTTGTGAACGGACGTTGGAAGCTTGCGCAAGCGAACGGCCCGAAATGTAGTTGTTCCAAGCCCAATTCTTGTCATACTCATCTAAATTGTGACACTTAGGACAAATAATGACATGTTTTAAATAGGCAGCTTACTCTTTTTATACTCGTTGTAGACGTTGAGCAAAGTAAGATGATCGCCATCAGGGACGGTCAACAGCTGCTTAGCCGCATCGGCCTCCTTCATCCGGTAACTTGGCCGAATCCAGGTTGGGTACTATGAGCAATGATGAATAGAGATGCAACTACTGAACGAATGAACGGAAAACGAAGCCGTACCAGAAAGCATCGCCACGATAGTAAGGACATCTTGGCTGCACTTGAACTCGGGGCTGACAATCAACATCTTCGCCAACTGTGAATATTACATGTCAGTGCTTGTAATGTTATCGAAGACGGACAAACAGACCTGTGGATCCAGAGGGAACTCAGACATCATGCTTCCGAGAGACGTGATGTTACCTTTATTATCAAGAGCAGCAAGATAGTTGAGGAGCTCAAGGGCCCGCATGAGCGTCTCCGGTGCCGGTGCATCAATATAGTCGAAACGCACGAGATCCTGAGACGTCAGTAAGTATCCGACCTAGATATATGCACACATAAACATAAATGCACCTTCACACCCAACTTCACCATCTCAAGCACGGTATTGGCTAGATTACTCCGCAGGATCTCAGGATGTGTCTGCTCCTCAAGCTCCTTCATGAAGTCCTTCTCTGTGTATAGTCTGAAGCACTTCCCAGGCTGTGTACGTCCTGCACGACCCGCACGTTGCTGTGCTGATGCCTTGGAAATCGGAGAGACCTGCAACGATTCGACACGAATGCGGGGATTGTAAACCTTTTGTTTCGAGAAACCGGGATCCACGACATAGACAATGCCGTATCGTCAGCGACGTTTCGGCAACATTCGTGGAGATCACGACTTTGCGTCCAGGAGGGCCATCCGGCGAACGAGGAGGTGGTGCCGCATCGAAGATGCGCTGCTGCTGCTGAGGCGGTAACGACGAATACAGAGGGATACACGCAATGGGGCCAACAGAATCTGGGTCTTGATTTTGAAGATAATCGACCTCAAGCTTGATCATCCGGCACGCGTCCTCGATCTCTTCTTCGCCCGTGAGGAAGAGCAAAATGTCACCAGGCCCCTCCGCCCGATGAATCATCAAGACCGCCCGCATTGCCGTCTCCATGTAGTCCGGCTCTGGCTCCGGTGTGTAGAAGATCTCGACTGGATGCGTGCGTCCGGGAACTTTGAATAGAGGAGCTGGAGTGTCGATGGTGAAGTACTTCTGGAACTTGAGTGCATCGAGAGTCGCGGACATGACGATGATTTTCAGATCCGAGCGCCGCTTCGCTAATGACTTGAGGAGACCCATGATGATGTCGGTGGCGAGTGTACGCTCGTGGGCCTCGTCGAGAATGATAGTCGAGTAACGCTGTAGTGTGGGATCGTTCATCGCCTCCCTGAGAAGCATACCGTCCGTCATGTACTTGAGGAATGTCGTCCCTGGCTCCGTCATGTCCTCGAAACGGATCGAGTAACCGACTTGCTTCCCAAGTTGCACTGTTGAATAACGAGCCGTGAGTACAGTTCTATTATCCGCGGGGTTGGTGTATGTACCGTCCATCTCATCAGCGACACGCTTCGCCACGGACATGGCCGCCACTCTACGTGGCTGCGTGCACGCGACCAGTTTGCCCTTCGTATGTGGCAGATCGGAATACGCCACAAACTGGGGAATCCTGCCGGAGAAATCGGTCAGATTATTGATTATATGCGCCAACAAAGCACACAGATAAGGAGGCGACGGCCTTACTGAGTCGTCTTCCCTGATCCCGTCTCTCCAACGACGATGATGATCTGGTGTTTAGTGAACTTGTCGCGATATCAGCCAAATGTGCTGCACGGAAGATGCTCATTGCTCGCGAAATTGGGATGATGCTCACCATGTTGTAAAATTCCTCCATCTGCGCAAACACCGGGAGCTTCTTGCGTGCTGTCAAGATCTTCATATACTGTGCCGAATGCGGCTTTTTTGTGAATGCATTCAACTCATGTTCCTAGAGAGATCGATTGTCTCTGGTCAGCCACGTTTCGCAATCCTGCGCGTGGCAATTAAATCAATACGCACCATTGCCCTCTGAACCTGGTCCGCCTTCACATTGCGAGGCATAAAGCCGAACAAGGGCTCCTTCTCGGCACTTGCGGGCGTTTTACCGATGTTTTTGGACATGACGGATAGTGCGAATCGTGAAAGTTCGGAGTGCCGATCTCAAGCGCCAGGTACAAGAGGTCTGGTTGAATGGTTCGCAGCGATAGCCCTGGCTCGTTCGCCTTCTCCCCGAAACAAGATGGGCGGAGGATTCGCAGCGACAAGGGTATGCAGCAGCCTATATATCTCAGGTGGCCTCCAAGTGCTGCGCATACTGACGTTGACCAGTCATTGGAAGGAGAGATAGAAGGTCACTGTGGGAAAGTGTCGACATGAGCCAGAGCGCTACCACGGAACGTGTGGTACTGCGCAGTACACTTACCGAACCGAGTTACAGTGGACTCGCTTTATGGCGCTGTTTGGGCGTGCAGACGGTAAGATATGGACACGGAATTCAGAGCGTCCACTTACTCCAGCGCTGCTAAACAATCCATTTTTCAACAATTCAGAAAAGAGGTTAGCACGATACGCAGGTTGCAGGGAATTGTAGTGTTGCCTGAGGGTGCGGTAGATTGGTTGTAAGAAATCCACTAATTTTCCGTAGGGACCTTGTGAATGGGTAGCAGGCAGCAACAGTCACGCTAGGCCAAACGCTGGTTCTCAAATTCTACCCAAATGCGACTGCTCTCATTTGGCGTGTAGACTTGGAAACGACAGACAACGCAAGTTTCAACAGCCATAACGCAGCTCCTTCATGTAAAAGAAAGGCTTCGATTAGGATGAGACAGAAAAGTATGGACTTGGAGGACGCACCCGCTCAGCTTTGCATCGCCGGGATGGCGATTGACTTGGCTGATACAGATGGGCTGGGCTTCGACTGCATGCAAGACGAATTTTCCGAACCGGCACATGTTGGCTCACAAGCCAATATATATCACAGCTTGCTGGATTGGCCAGGTCGCCCTCCTCCATCGCCACGTGCACATAAATTCGTCGAATTACCCACCTAGCGGCCAACCAAGGCGGATCTTGTTCCGTCGCTGTGTCGAAACGTCATGACTGGCGGGCGCAAAGATCCTGGAGATAGCGGGATCAAGGAAGTCGGATTCATAAACGGACGGAGGGGGGAGACAATTAGGAGGGCTGTTGTCACGGTACCGTGCGAGGGACGCGTGAGTCTGCGCGTGAGCTGATGGCACGCCTCGAGGCTCGTTCCCAATCCGACCGCCCTTGCCAAAGACAATAAACAAGTCTCCTTCATAACCCCCGCCCAAAGCTCAATCTTCTTTGCCCTATGTCCGTGCGCCTCTTCTCTTCTCCCTTTCGCCTTCTCCCAGGACCCGCGCCGTCCACCTCTCTTTGTCGTTCTCTCGGTCTCCGTCTTCCGTTGTTAGCGTGCAGACCCCTTCGTCGCACCCGTCCTGACTTGGCCTTGGCCTTTGCCTCCGGCTGTACCTTCTTTTCTTTCTCCTTCGCCTTTCTCTTTGCATCGTGTTCGCGTAGGTTATAACCGCATAGACAGTGGCAGTGGCAGCGCCCCCATCCGCCCTCAGGCTATCCCTCGCCGTCCTCGTACGCGTGCTCGTGCTGGCACCGCACCTCGCATCACACCGATGGTGACAAGCAAAACCAAGATGCATCTGTCACCATGTGTGAGTGACGGCGGACACGGTGGGCACAGCCTCCTGCAGATCGACACCGGTAAGTAAGAGCTTCGAACTACAACACGTGATGGCACACTCATGAACGCGTTCTAGCATGCCCAGCCATCAGAATTTAGGGCTCTCGGGCTTGGATGCCCTCTTGCGCTGCACCGTGCCTCTGCCCTCTCAGCACGCCTCTCATTGTGCCCTAGCAATGGCATGAGACACCCGCGTGCACCACTTTCGGCCGCCTGCTGCCGTCTCCTGTCCATGCACCCCCAACGATGTCCATCTCTTGCATGCACAGGCCGCACGCTAGCATCTTGTGTGCACCTGCTCGCTGCACCCTAGCAACAGCACAAGATGGCCTCTGACTGTGGTGCCCACCCTCTCGCACCTCCTGCACTTTCACCTCACCACAGTCTTGTGCCGCAGCACTGTCTCGCCACCCTCTAGCTGTGTGAGATGCATGCACAACCTCTTGCGCCTCTCGCTGTGCCCTAGCAACACGCACGAGATTGCCTCTCGCTGTGGTACCTGCCCTCTGGTCTGCAGTCGCACTCTTGTGCCCACCAACCTCATGTGCCCTGCCCTCGTTATGCCCTTTCACCGCACTGTTTCACCGCACTCTTGCACCTGCCGTGTTCTCTGAGAAGTGCATGCTGTACAGTTGCGCTTGCCGCACTCTCAGACCCACACATACCATCTCGCGCCGCTGGCTGCACCCTAGCAACGGTGCAAGATGGACCGCTTCTCACTGTGGCCATTGCGCCTGCATGCCCTCCCTATCACCTCTGCCCTCCCTCTTGCCCACGCCCTCCCTATCACCTGTGCCGTCCCTCTCGCATCTCGCACCTGTATGCACCATCTCACGCCCGTCTCGCTGGTGCATCCACCATCTCGCCCGCACCCTCCCTCTCGCACGTGCATGCCATCTTGCCCGTGCATGCCATCTCACCCATCTGCATGCCATCTCGCCCGTCTGCATGCACCATCTTGCTCCTGCACATGCCATCTCGTGCCTGTACCTGCCGGCTCACTAGCGCATCTGCCGTCTCTCCCGTGCCCTTCCTCTTGCACTCACCCACCATCTCGTGCCCGCTGTCTCGCACCCGCCGTCTTGCGCTCCCTCTCATGCATGCATCCTCTGCCTTTGTGCACCTGCCATGCCTGCCATCTTGCACGTGCACTCCCTCTCGCCTCCGTGCACTGAGCATCTTGACTGTCTTGCACCCATGCATGCTGTCTCGTGCATGCTCATGCCATCTCGCACCCTCCCTCTTGTGCCTGCACCCTCCATCTCGTGCCCCCCCTCTCACGTGCACCCGCCATCTTGGATCCACGCACCGGCTGTCTTGACCATCTCGTGCCTGCACATGCCGTCTCGCGCTCGTGCCCTCTGCCCTCCACCCTTGCCTCTCTGCCATGTTGTGCTCCTCTGCCTGCTGTCTTGCCCACATGCCATCTCGCCCATGCGCCCTCCCTCTCGCTGCTCTGCCCTCCCTCTCGCACCTGCGCACCCTGTCTCACCCATGCCCTCCATCTTGCGCGCGTCCTCTGCCTTTGCATGCCCACCATGCCCACCATCTCACACGTGCACTCCCTCTCACGTCTGTGTGCCGGGCGTCTCAACTGTCTTCTGCCCATGCATGTTGTCTCGCACACGCATAAGCCGTCTTGCGCACATGCACACTGTCTGCACCCGCACCCTCTGCCCTCACTCCCAGGCCCTCCTTCTCGCATCCGCACACTGGCCGTCTCGCACTCATGCCCATGCTCTCTATCTCACACGTGTCTGCTGTCTCATGCACACGCCCTCTGCCCTCGCTCCTGTGCCCTTGCTCTCTCATCATGCCCTCCATCTCATGCCCTCTCTTGTGTGCCTCACCCTCTCGCCCTCGCCCTTGCCTGCACATTGCCCAGGTACTGTGCTCTTGTTCTTGTCATCTGCTTCTCACTGTGCCTGCACACCTGTGCTTGTGGCCTGGTGACTTGTGTCAAGACATTATGCTGTATGTAGCTCACATTATTGTTCTTGCTTTTTGCTCACTCTTATTTTGTCTCTGCTAGTGTCTTGCTGTCATCATTAATTGAACTCCTTTATGGTAGTCATCCTGTAGGCCTGCTCATTGTCTATGGTATGTCTCTGCCTTTTCTTGTTCTTATCTTGGTTGCTGATATTCCTTACATGTCTTTGTAGGATGATGTTGTGTTATTTGTGGTGATAGGCTGTCTTGTTGATATATATGTAGTTTAGTGTCATGTATTGTATGTGGCTTTTGAAGTATAATTCATGTCTGTCATCTTCATTGTTGATTTGATTGCCAATGAAGTTGCTCCTATTGTTGCATTCTGAACATTTCAATAGCTACATGAATGCTTATTGTAGTATGCTGATCCTGTAGGTCTGATAGCCTGCAGGCCTCAGGAAGGAGTAATAGTAGTGATAGAAAGGTATCTTTGTACATAGCAAGGTACCTATATCCATAGACTAGTGAGGAGTGGGCTGACAAGCAGCAGGTTCTGATTCATCCATGGAGAATATATGCTGCTACAAAACTCAGAAATGTTCTGTGATTTGATATAGTCTTTACATATAATATACACAACACTGATCATCTTGAACATCAATGATAACAATTGATCTTGATTTGAGTAAAGATGTTTAAGTTGAAACTCTGCACTGGTAGCATACTGCAATGCCACACCTACAGCTGTCAAATACAAGCCCTTCTGCCTTCCAGCAGCATCCTGAGTCCAAAATAAGTGTTTTTTCATGCACTTGGATGTCTGAACAACATTGCTTAGCTATTTTCCAAGTACTTTGTTACAGCAGATTGAGAGTCATAACTCAAAACTTCTGAGTGATGCTTGTACCACTTGGATTTTCTCAGCATCATGGATGTATGCACATCTTTTTGGCTGTAGAGTGTACTCATAATGTACAATTACTTCACAGGAATCATAATAAAGCAGCATGTGATATGAAATCCATAAACGGAGGACACACAAACTGCATGTGAGGCTGTTGGTGAGTCAGATGGTAACCAAGCAGAGTTATACCAAGATCAATCAGAACCTGCCACTTGCTGGCCCACTCCTCACTAGTTATTACATATGCAAAAAGTGAATTTTGAAGTGTATAGTGTTTGTAGTGACCTTAGAACTAGCACATAAGCCGGACTTTAGTTACTTTGAGGTAGGTATGTGTACTGTAT